>JAOWBB010006420.1:0-137093 GCA_028565995.1 Ricinus marginatus | reverse complement strand
TTAAATGAAGTCTAAATTTTGATGGCTTTCCTATAAGAATGTATAAAAATGAGATCAAATGACCTTTCAGTTCATAAAAATAGTTAAAAACCAAAAATGTTATTTGGCAAAATTAATTTAATGGTAGAAACGAATTTAATGGTAGAAAACATGTTTCTACTCATTGTAAATTAAAAATTTAAGGGTCTATAAATACGTTCATAATATAAACGTAAAGATTTGATAATTTCACAGATCTATTTCCAAACAGAGAATTCAAGGAAGTCGAGAGCAATAAAGTTATAATAAAGCGGATTTGTTACCAAAAAGATAAACATTTAAATTATGGTAATTTAAACGTTTTATAATTATCCTTTTGATTCTAAGAGCGTCAGCGAACCTTTCGCATAAATTTTTAGTTTAAACCATGCTTAAATTTAATCATTTTGAATCCTGTTAATTAGCATAAGAATAAAAGCGAGAAATGAAAGAAAATTTGCAAAATGTGAGAAGTGAGAGCAGTTACATTAATAATTAGTTATAATGCCATAAATATATATATATTATAGCTGTAATGTATATAGTCATAGTGCTTTCACAAAATTTTATTTATGGAAAATAGATCATATGCCGAAAGATGTATCATTTGAAAAAAGAATAAAAAAAGTATTATTGATGATAACATAGGATGATTTAATTAAATTTTTAGCTCGTCTCTGCAAAAATTTTATGCAATAAAAACAATCAGATCTTTAAACCAGCTAATGAAGTCATATAACTGAAATTTTTTAATTTTATTTTAAGTTTTTCATCATGATTAACAGCAAACCTTGGACAGTAAAGCTTTTTATTGTGAAAACTGGCAATATAAGCAAAATTTTAATGCGCAATTTTTTTGAGATATTCTTTCAAGTTCTAAGATCATTACTTCATTTAACTTGGATCTGATGAAATCATAATAAAGGAAAAAGGAAAATGAGGAAAACTGATTCACTTATTAGTTTGAATCAAAAATTTGTTCATTAATTTACCTTATTTTATTCGATCTTAAGCAATTGATTTTTGAATCCTCCACTTTTTAACATGACAATTCAATTTAGCACTTTTGTTTCGCGGCAAAATTAAATATTTTGAAAGTTATTTTTACCCAACTAATAAAAAAAAAAGAAAACAATATATTACAAAGAATGAAAGTATCTTTTCATCTCTATTAGATGCATTCTTTTTCGTATTAAAAAAGAATTTCTCATGAATAAAGCAAATTTTCTGTACTTCATATTTAATTCTTTTCGTTTACAGTCTTACTTTTAAAATTGTTTCTTTATGTTTTAATCTCGATTTAAAATTTTATCAAATTTCAATTGAAAAAAAAATCGTGATTTTGTTCTTTTTCATGTAAATATTTATTTAGATTTCAGGCTTTATTCAGTTTAAATCAATACACATGCCAATATGTAAATTCATCGTTTTGCCTTTCGAGTTGTGAAATGTTTGAAAATTAAGGAAAGTGGGGATTTTTAATTTTTTTTTTTTATCCCTCTCTTCAGATTAGCGACAATTATTATCATTATTATCATTGAATACCTATTTTTATTAAATAAAAGTAAGTGTCAATTTTCAAAAGTGTAATTTAGTCAAAGAGCTGAGAGTTGATTCTTACGTTTATATCTCTCTTATAAAAATTCAGATGAATGACGAAATAGTTGCTTATAATTAATGGAAAGGAAATCCATTCACGAGAATTTGAAATAAAAATATACTGCGATTATTAAGTAAATTTAAAACCTAAAAAAATATATGAAATTATATACAAAAATTTTTTTGTTTTGTATGTGAAACGTTTGTTCTTCTTTTTCAAGAAACTTTTCACTAGATGAATCTTCAAAATTAAAGGATTACAAAAGAATTCTAAATTTTTTATAAGTTCATATGTAAATGTTACCGATATTTAAAGAAGAAAAAAAGTAATGATGAAATGCATGCTTAAATAAAGATTAAAATTTATATCGATAATATTTTTTATATAAATATCTCGTTCTACGCCTTTTCCTTAGTATAGCAATGTATTGCTATTTGAAAATTCTGTTTAAGTAAATAATATTTATTAAGTTTCCTTTTTCAAATTCATTTTCACTTTACAAAAGAAAATTAAAATTGTCAAAAATTAATTTAATGATTATTCCCTTTATGAAAGCTTTCTTGACTTCTCGAGTACTGATATAAAATAATATTATCCTTGCATTTGCTTCATGATTGAATTTAATCTTCTTCCATGGATTCTCTGAATTATGCAACAAATTTATTTATTTGAAGGAAAATAAAGATCTTTGGTAACTGAAAAAAATTGTGCTTAATGCTGGAAATTGGATAATAATTAAAGTCTTCATAAAAATATAAAAATAAGTACTTATTTTTTAGTGCTATATTATCTATGAATATTTACACATCATTAATATTTATATTGTTTTAATTTAAAAAAAGTTATTTAGATTTGATATTGTTGAATACCTTCAATTTCTGAAATTTTGACATAATACATACATCAAAATTAATTGGTCCTACAATTAGTATACATTATATAGAATAATACTCTAACACTGAGCATAAGAATAAAATCATCCTACTTTATTCCACAAAAAATACTATATCTAAATATCACATTTTCTTTAAAAATTTATTCCGTAAAATATGTATAATAAATATGATGCATTTAAATTTCTAACCTCGAATAATTTGCAATTATTATCCCTGGCAGTATGTTATTTTTCCTGGATGATTTCCGATTGTATTATACAAAATTTTTCATATTTATACAAACTAAATTCTATTTTTTTTAATGCATTTATATCAAGATTTCCACAATATTAATAAGTTTTAATGTCATTAGGGTCTTGCGACTTGTAATTTCTGCTTAAGGTCATTCTCACTTCATTCAAAAGACAAAATCATTTTATTAAAATATTTCTTCGACGCTGTTTTCCAATATGCTTTCTAAAAACTGTGTAAATTTTGTTTTTTATCATTATTCACTTACAGTTCAGTACCGTATATTATTTTACAGAAAAGATTACCGCATTGCCGCAAAAGTAGAAGCGAGGGAAGAATCTCCGTCATGATAGCCGTTATGGTAGCAGTTTTCCTCTTAGCTTGGACTCCTTACGCCGTGTTAGCTTTAATTATTGCTTTCGGCCATTCGTCTGTCGTTACTCCTTCGGTCTCCGTCGTACCTGCTTTGATTGCCAAAAGCAGCATTTGCTACAATCCCATCATTTACGCCGGCTTAAATTCTCAGGTAAAGATCACAAATTCATACGTTTTCATTGACAAAGACACTCAGCCATGAAATGGGTGACGTTTTAGATAAATTATCTCATCTTCATAAGATAAATTATTCATTGGCAAAAGTTAAAACCATTTATCGATTCGAATTATGTCAGACTGCAGATTATACTTTGAAATATTTAAATGTAATTGAGTTATTATCAATAATTTGAAGCGTAAAAGATTCGACTTAGGAAGATTATTATATAAGGCCTCTTCCTAATTACAGTCAAGCCACATTAAAACCTTACAGTAAACGGGCACTTCGTCCGCAGAAGAGAAATAATCTTTCATACATCATATGAAAAAAGTTGTTAAGATGTTCTCAAAAAATAAATTTATTATTCCTATAAAAAAATTGTTTGTACGTGTTATAAACTCATTTACAACATGAATATAAATTAATATTGGAAAATTTAAGCTTCCACCAATCAGTGAACTTTTAACAACATAACTAAAGATAATTTTTTAAATTTTATTTTTATAAGAATTAATTATTTTAAAGGAAAGATTTTTTTCTTGCGAAATCAAATTATTTTTGATTTATAACAAAATACAGGTATTAAGTATTATTATAACGAAAAAAACATTTAAGATTTAAAAAAATATTTTTTTAAAATTAGCAGAAAGAAAAAGGCCTATAAAAAATATTAATAATAAATGTTTAGAAACCCCAGAAATTTCTCCATCACGAGAGAAAGGTTTAAATAAGCATTACAATGTGAAATTTTATATCATGATGATCACACCAAATTTATACATATAAAAATTTTAAACGATTAAATTTTAAACATTTTTCCAAAGGAAGGATATAATTCAAAGCGTCGTTTTCAATTTAAAATTTTCTCATGCTTTTTCAGCTAGGAAAAAAAAATAAAATGTCTTTCCAAACTGTCTTTATTGTTCTGTCATATATTCCCTAAAGGATTTTTTCAATGTACGTGCATCTATTTTACGTCTCACAATCCAAAACAGAGATAGAGGAGACAACACATCAGAGGTGAATCTACTCGGGAATAAATTTAGTGAGAGATTAAATATCTTTTGTGCAGAAAATAAGATTGCCAGTTTTATGTATATGTATATTTTTGTACTTATATATAGCATATTTATTTTTTCTATAAATTTTTTCTCATAAAAAAGAATTTAATGCAATTAATTTCCATAACCGTGCACGATAAATTTCAGTTTATCGACGAATAGCTTGGAAAAAACGAATAGCTTCGTTTCAGCAGTTTACCTCGTAAATTAAATAAAATAAATACTAAAGTGTTCGATGAATTGCCGCACGTTAGGTTATTAAAACGTAAATATTTCCGGTTTATTTCAGCTGCAAATAACTTAAAAATGCAATAAATGACTGCCTGGCCAAAAGCAGCGGCGTCAGCGGAATCGTTCAAGTTATAAAAAATTTTTGCCTTTTTTTCTTTCTCGGGGAACCCAAAACTCAGATACGAGAAGCGGGATATAAAATTTTCGGGCTGAAGCAAGAGGCGGAAACCGGCGGACGCATCCGGACGGTGTACACACAGGAACTGCTGACTCAAGCGGGTATCTCAAGGAAAAAGTGCGGGACGGCGACCGTGAATGAGACGAAATTCGACACCGGAGAATGGAAGATGCCGAACGAGGAGGAAACCGTCGCGTAGCATCTCGGGGTGGTGGTTTGCTCGCCGCTTTGCGAGGCGTTCTCTGGTGCGGGGCGAACAGGCACCCGCCGTTCGAGACCCTTGCTGGAACAGCATCGGAAAAAGAAGAAGAAAATTTCAAAATATACATAAGTTTTTTCTGTATTTTTATATGTCATCATTTATTCCCTTATTTATGCACATATATGTGTGTTACATCCTTCCGCTAACGAAATAATATGTGGATCGATTTAATCCGTATGCAGCTTTTATCTTCATTGTTACTGATGCTGGGGATCTTTATTACAAGATATCTTCAAATAAACCTTTAATGATGTTGCACGTATCAATAACCAAAACGTTCTTGTCTTTGAAATAATATATAAAATACCAGTATATTGTTTCAGTTTTTTTCCGGCAACATATTTATCAAAAAACATATTTGATCAAACGTATATACGGGAGTTTTTTAATTTAATTTTTAAGTTAGGTTTCATAAATTTGCAAATCAGTGCAAGGCTTGTTCAATGATGTGATTTGAGATAAAAAAAATTTTGTTATGGGAGGAAACACATAATTTTTACAATATTAAAAAAAGACTTCGATAGTGACAATAATGACAATAATTGAAAAACTAAAACAATGATCCTTCTACTGGTTCCATATTTTAAGGTTTTAAACAACTGGAATTAAGACTTTTTTTTTCTTTTTTAATGTTCTTTTAATATACACACACATAAACATATGTTTAGTTTAATTAATTTAAATTAGTGTACATGGCAAACGTAAAACATTTACACGTCGGTTACTTGGTTTATGAATTTTTCATTACACAAAGAGAGAAAGTAAAGTGCTACCAAGGTGGAAGCAGAAGATCGATACCGGTTCAAGTAGTTTTCGGAGTCAAGGATCATGCTAGCTTAACGAAGAAACACATATATAAAACAAAATTTTCTCTATTAGATGTGATCTCAATCATACAGAGAGAGAGAGAATGGGGGAAAGTTACCAAGGTAAATGGCATGCTGCAGCCGTGATTTTATTAATTTTATCTGATAAGCAATCATTTCGAGCTGCAACAAATTTCTGAATTCTGTTTATATTTAATTAAATTCTTTTTCTTTCCTTTGCTCATATGAAAAACTCAGTTTTCCGTTGATGTTTTTACGGAATTACAAAATAAGAATTGTAATTCCATCATCGGACAAGAAGCGTGCAACATCAAACGGTTTGTTACATGTGTATTTTTTTTTTTTTTGATTGATTCACAGACGTTTGGATACTCGCTAAATTCTCTGTTCAAAAGCCACCGATACGGAACGGTGGTTAACGAGTCAGTTACACAATCGACGGTCAGATATTACGGTACACAAAAAATATCAAAACAATTAAGAATTTTAAATTACAGCTCATATTTATGATGTATTCGATTAAAGCCATCGAAACCGACAGACTGCACCCCAGCTGATGCATCAGAACAATAAATGTAATATCTGCGTATTGAATAATGGATGACCTTTAAATAAATGCGACGACGAACGAAAAGTTTGACGGAAATGATCGAACCACTTCGTTCCCGAGGACTATGAGTTCGCTATGTTGAAGGCCAGACAGGTAAGAGATCCGTTTTTCGGGCATAAGGTGAATCCACACGAAAGTAACAATCTAACGGTCAAAATAGGCTTTTTATCTTTTCTAACCTGAGCGAAGAGGCACAAACTGGTTCTTGAGAAAAAAAAAAAAATTGGTTTACTCTCACTTTCAACCGAATCTGCCACCACTCAGAAAACACTCTGAATGACCACAATAAGCGCAATTTGAAGCAGAATAAATTACATAAAAGTCGTTTCCTTCCTCTCCTCCAAACTTAGAAAAGAAAAAAAAAAAAAATGGTCCCCACCAATCAAAATCAAACGACGGGAAAGCGAAATTTTTAAAACACTTCCATAAAGTAACCATAGGTTCGAAACTTTTAACCAAATCATTCACCGAATTACATACTGAATGAAAGTTGTTCCTTAGTTTTTCACTTTTTCATCTTGGATTCTCGATTTTTATTTTTGCTTTCGATTCACGTAAGCTAAGCAAAGAGAATTTCTGCTAATCAAACCTGATTTTTTAGGTCATTTCATCGGCTTTGTATCCACGATTAGAATAGATATCCCACTTTTTTCTTTTCTCCCCTTTTCCATCCCATTTTTTTTTTCTTGAGTGGTTGACAAATTCGCAGTCGAGTTCGATAATCGATTTCGTGCGATCAATAATTTCGTTCGATATTTTGTTTTTTCGGTTTTCTAACGCTCTTCCTGTTTTGCGACTTCCGCTATTCCGCAGTTTGTTCCTTTTCTTTGACACGATCCTCGATTTTATTTTTAGTTCCTGTCGAAAAATTGGAGGCGGTTTCACAATTGAGAGGCAAATAATGAATTTCGTCATGCTTTAAACGGTAACGGCTTCGAATTTAAAAAAAAAATTATTAAGTGACAGCAATCAAGGGATTTTTTTTATATCATTCATCTCCTATTTGAATATAACGTATATTTTGCTTAATTTTCGGATGTCCTTCATAATTGTTTTGTTTGCAAAAAATTGATTATACATTAAAACTGGTTGATTTAAATGGATTACACTAATTACAGTGGATAATAAAAAGGACTTTGCTCTCTAGAAAAGTAAGTTTTCATCATTAATGCATAAAATGAGGAGACCTAATTTTTTTGTCGCATTTTTACCAAAAGAAAATCTCTTGTTTACAAATTACAATTTAATTCAGCCTTAAATATACAATGAAGAGTTAGTTATGTAAATGTTTATCTTGAGAACACATTACATAGCTTTATTGACCTTTCAATAGAATTTATATAAAGACCGATTTGTAATTTAACGAAAAACATTTATGTTGTTATGTATGTTTTTATTTTATCATCGTCAAAATTCTTTGGGCTCATTTTTATAGATAAAATATGTTTAATAATTTTTAACCGTTGAATAAACTGCTTAATAGCTAAAAATCAGTGATTGTAACAAAAAAACAAATAAAATTTAGATTCAGCTTTACCAAATAAAGAAATTATTCATTTAAATTAATCTTTTATTTCATGTAATCAAAACTTGCGACATTTTTTTTTTATTATGATGCATACAAATAATTAATAAACTTATTCTTAGTTAAATCTTGTTTTTTTTGTTCAATTAAGTCAAGATTAAAGAAGTGAAGAGTGACATCGGTAATATTTAAAGAAATATTTAAGCCTCAAATAAATTATTGAACGGTGCATTATCAAAAAAGCAAAATTTGTTGTTTGATTTTGAACAAATTTTGACATCGTTTCATGTCTTTTTGTAATTTTTTTTTTTTACGACATTTCGAAATAAAATGCAAATCTTGCGATACCCATTTACAATAAATTAACAAAAACATTAGGAAGGGCAGCAAACGACTGACAGATATTTCTCGCGTAAAAAAAAAAAAAAAAAAAAAAAAAAAAAAAAAAAAAAAAGTCAAAATTTTTAGAAAATTATTACTTTGAAAGCGAGTTATTTTTAGAATTAACAATATTATCCGGGATTCTCAAATGGAAATATAGCGTTAATTTTTCTTAATTGGGTTTAACGTCATTAACAGAAATATTTATCCGTTGACAAGTATTTTCTTTTTAATCGTGTCATTAAGGATGCAAAATTCACGGTAATTCCACGACTTTCCCTTGCGAAAGGCAGCGCCATCCACAAACGAACAACAACCAAGGAATAAAAAGTTCGTTAAACTAAAAAAAATTCGAAACTGTTAAAAAAAAAAAAAACCTTGAATCTTTTGTGAAAGTGAAATTATATTGAAAACGCCTTGCGTTGGACGTAAATAAATAATTACGCTCAACCAAGGCGTAAAAAACATGGTTCTATTTATTTACGAAACGTTAAAGGAAAAGAGAGAAAAAAAATTTATTTACTTCATTAATACCTTTGCGCTAAGTTTCAAGCAGAAAGCCGAGAAATTTCACTAATTAAGAACAAGTCGTTTATGTTAAAACAAAAGGAATACATGACCCCTTCGGAGCCAGCGTATTCGCATTGGTTTGAACGATGAAAACCCCGATGTAATATAATAAAAAAAAAATTTATACTTTTTGCTCAGATGGGGAAAGGGCATTTAAAACCGGTCAAGTTTCCAATGTGCGCAAATTATCCTCACTTCTGATATTCACTTTTACCAAAAGAAAGTTCATCCATTCATTTTGTTAACATAGTAAAAATCAAGAGCGTGACCGAACAAATAGAAAAACTTCTGCAACATCAGCAATCATTTTAGAGCTCTTATGACAGACTTAAAATTATTACAATCTTAATTGCATTAAATTAGTGAATCTTAAATTTGAAAATAAAAGGACTCGACCACTCTACTCTCCCTTATTTAATAGTGCCACTTTGAAATTCATCCAGATTCGTTACATTAAATCTCTTTATCAATATAAACAACTGATTTATATTCCAAATCGCAAAATTTGTATGGCACGGATAAAAAATTATAATCAAGCATAATGAAATGTAAATAAACAAAATATTTAATAAAGACCAAAACAAAACATTCAATTCTTTTTTTAATTTGGAAGTTTCAAACTTTGGATTTTATTACAATTTTGTTCTTCAAATGAAAATTTCTTTGTCATTATACATCATCTGCAGACGTTTTTTTGTGTTATATAGTTGCAACGTAATAGTCACAAAATAAATGAATTAACTTTAAAATTGTTTTATTTTAGATTTTGCTTTTCTTTTTTCAAATGTCATCTTGATCAAGATGATTTATTCAAATATTCCGAATATTAAAACATGAAGAAAGTGGTCGCCAATCGCTGCATAAACGCAAATTTATATTTTTCTCTTGGAAATATTTATTATTTTGAAGTGGTCGAGCTAAGTAGGCTGGGGTACAATTTAACAGGTTCTACTGCGGTATCTTGTGCGGCTATTTTACACATCATTAATAGAGAACACAAACTCAAAGAAAATGGATATATTGGTTTTTATTATCGAAATTCATACATGAAAAGTCGGCTTGTTTTCGCTGACAGAATTAAAATATGCGAATAGAATGGTGGAATTTCTTTCTGCGAAACGTTCATGGTTATATGAAATCTTAATATCGATCGCGGCATGTGAATTACCCATGAGACTGTGCAAAGCCAGTTGAAAAGATACACTTGTTGCGAGACTTCGAAAATTGAGAAAGTAAGAGAATCGAGAGACATTAAGCGTTGTACAATAGTCGGATGAAACATTAGAATTACGCTGATTATTTATACAGGACAATTTGTTCATAATTATTACATGGTTTTTATACGGAAAAAAAAAGTTTCTCCCGAAGAATGAACTAAAGCTTACATCCTATCCTTCCGCGTTGCAGTTACCATTAGAAACGCCTGCAGAGAATTATGCTGTAAACAATGTTATATAATTCGGTTGTATCAAAGTGACTTGCTACTTAATAATTTGACGTACATGACTGGTATCTAAATGTCGAATTCGGCTATTCCCTGGTGGGATAATATTATTAGCATAACATACATTTCTATTACATTTACATTAAATCCGTCAATTAATATTTGCCATTACAACATACGACGTTACCAAAATAAAGAAAAAATGTGAGACATTTCTTATTTCTTACATGAGGAAAAAAAAACCTGAGTTACTCAAAATAGCAACATTTTATCGTGACGTATACATTAAATAAATAACAATATATGAAATCTAGGCCCTCTCTGTACATTTTGAATTATGATTAACATGATATAATTGTTAGTTTTCTGATTAATAATCTTTTATTTCTACTTTTGCCTTGATTCTGAGGATTTACTTCTGTGAAAATACATTTATTTTTAATGCAGGCAATTTGTAGCACTTAATTTACCCGTATTATTTCATCTTTTTTGATACTGCGCATGTTTTTCATATATTCAAAAATTGTTATTAAAAGTATGACAAAAAACTATTAAAACCAATTGTGCACAAAATTAATATTAATTTCTTTTTTCTAATTGGTAAATTTAAACATAATTCCCAAAATAATTATATTTTCTCAATTATAGCTTATAATATATAAATTTAACCTCATAATCAAATCAATATCGAATCAACGTTGCATAAAGCCCATCAATTTCTTTACGCATAACGAAAATCTAAAGTGCTGGTTGAAAGAGATGATGAAAGGCCAATTATATATATATATGGAACATATATATATATATAATTTATATTCCTTTTTTTGGGTTCAAATATTGCACATGGAATTCAGGAAGTGAAAAAAGAATTATAAAGATGGGTTACTTCAGTTTGTATCTAGTGATGGAAACATTTCAACCTTCTGTTTTACAGACTGTAATATTAAAGAATTTTTCATTTATCATTTCTGTTGCCATTCAGCTAAAATACACATGCTTCTCTTGTTATTATTTTGTTTGTATTCGAGTTCATCATCCAAAAAGCCAGACATTTTTTGAAAGAAGGGTTTGATTTTTTGTGGATTTATTTACATTGAAGCACATTTCACAATCGACAAAAAGGGTCCACAAAATCAAAACGGAATTGAAAAAACTCTATTACCTTTAATTTAGAATCATAATCTTCTGATATTACTCATTTTTATTTCTAAATTAATATTTTATAAAATAATTAATAGTTTCCAAATATTAACCAATTATTATTTTCACCTCGAAAATTACAATATAATCAAAAAATGTTAATGAATAGTTTGATGTTGGAAAAGGAAAAAATATTTTTATTTTGTCGATATCGAAAAGAGCTGATGGTATTATTAAGGGTGGTTTCGAAGCCTTTGGCGGTTTGAATGCTCATAGTGAATGTCCCATATAACCAAGAGAAAATAATTTACGATTGCACCCTTTTCGCTGTTAGCGTTGATCTGAAAGCGGAACAAAAAATTCCATCCATAAAATGTTAGTTTTATGGTTGAACGGTATTACATCCACTGTATTTGCCTTTTTTGATCGATAAAGAGGAGGAAAACTATGTAAGGAATTTTTGACGAAAGGAACCAAAAATATACAGAATTAAATTTAACTAAACGTATAACTGTAAATTTTTGGTTTTCAACTCAATTTTGATATAAGTCTCCTTTATTTAAGGTAAGTCAAGCTGCTGATTTCGATCAGCACTTTAGCAGGCACTATAATAAATCAAAATTTTCTTGATAACATTAAACTTTTTGGATTTAAATTTCTTTTTAGTTTACCGGATTTTCGAAAAAATTTCACATTGAAATCTAATTTTTATAGATGTAGAAAATTAAAAGCAAAAGAGTGATTAAATAAAGTTAAAAACAATGTCGATTTTTTTTCTATGTGCATATGGAAGTGCATTGCACTACTTTAAATACATTCCGTGACTCTATTCGACCAAAAAAATTGCCAGTATATTTTCACGTTATTTAACTTTAACAGCAATCAGTGTGTATTTCACTTTTTGAAAATTTACAAAAAAAAATGATTAAATGTGGCAAATAATTAACTAAATTTTTTTATTGCCACTCAGACGTATCGTCTGATAAAATTTTTATGTTAAGCTAAGTTTCCATATTTATTATACTATATTAGCGCTAGAAACATAAATATTTTTAAAAATATATTTTTGTCTTTATCCGGGAGCAAAAAGTTCTGATTGGCGAAAGCTAAAATTAAACATAAAACTGCGACACAATCAAATGAATAAATTACAATGAATGTGAAAAAGTATGTAGAGTCATGTGCTTGAAAAACAAAAAGGCATCACTCATAAAATTCATAAATGTGAAATATAAATTTAGATATTATAAATTATAAATTTAGATGAAAATTATATGTACATCCGATGTAATATAATACACTAATAAAAAGTTAAAGCGATATTATTATCAAACTAGAATTTTGTGTTAAAAAACAATATATATTTACAACAAATTTTTAGTATTTTAAAGTTATCTTGTCTTTTATGACATAAATGTGATTTTTACATAAAACTAGATTTTGTTGTGTCAAATTGTGTTATTCAGTAGAAATTTTAGATACATGCTTCAAGATATTCAAGTATTATTTCGACTATATATTTGCAACTTTAAGAACCAGCCTAACACGACCTAATTTAAAGAATTTCTTGACATATAAAGAAATACGTATTACTTGTTTATATATATGTGTGTGTATATATGTATATTTATTTATTTTTCTTGACTTCCTTGTAAAATAGCACTGATGTCATTATAAATCTCAATATTTTTATATTTTTTGTGTTTTAAAATAATTTTCATAAATTTCTCATGTTCATTTACGGTTTTAAATTATTATCATTAGCTGGAAATAAATTCTACACGTGCCTTATTTTAACAACTACGTAATTTAAATAATTTTTATAATTACTATTTAACTTTTTTTAGTAATATTAAAATATTAAAAAGTTATTTACCTACCTTATTCATTATAACATTTAAATAAATTATACCTCAACCTATAATTATCTTTTCGATGTTCGAAAACATCAGAAGTTTTACGTAAGATGTAAACATTTTTTTTCTGAATTTATATGTGTCTTTATTTTATACATTGCATGTATGAAAATAAAAAATAAAATTTCTTTTCTCATTTAAATAGTCTTAGTGTAATGGACGATATGAAATCCAATTGCCAATAAATTATAATTTGACTATATATAATTATGTATAATTTATACATAGGCAAAAATTATTCTGTTAATATTAAATAACTTCAAAATTATTTATCTGAATTCATACTTGTTTGATTTAGATAAATTTATTTTTGTATTACTTTCAATATTCTTTGAATGTAAATATCCCAAATTTGAAATGATGAATCAAAAATGATAATTTTAAATATTTTTACAATCAAATTTGCAGTGATCATAACTTAAATCATAACGCCTATATTGTATTAATGTTTTTGTTAAAAGTTATAAATAATCTCTGTGAGAATTAAGATTTTAATTATATTGGAAAGTGTACTGAAATTATTTTTTGTATTAACAATGACCGAGATATATTTAAAACCTGTTTCTTCACCTTTTTCAGTACAATTCCGAATATTGCATCCCGTTAATTTATTTGTTTTTTGACCAGCTTCCATTTTCATATTTTGTGTTCGTTTTCTCTTTTTTATACATTATAGATTAGTGCAATTTCTATTTCTGCCAATGTTACCTTCTGCTCCTACAATAAACTTTTATTATTAACTATAATAAAACAATTTTATTTTGTTATTATTTCGGAGCTGCTTTAAATCAGTAAATGAGTTAAAAGTTTTCATTATATTTGATTCATATAAACATATACTTGATAATATATGGAAATTTAAGTCAGTTTATAAATTCTTATTTTATTTAATATCATTATATCAATCTGCAACTGTTAAATTTCTATAAAATTTATTTCTTTTATCATTTCCATTTTGTCTCATTTAAAAAAAACACTTTTCAATATGTAGTTACAGTTCATCAAAAGTGCATTTATTTAGAAAAATTCATACCATTCCCTTTAATATAGAACCAAATTATGCAATATGCATGAGATGAGGAGATATAAATTATTGATTGGTTTTGTGATTCTTTCTACAAATATTAATAAGTATTATTATGATATATAATATCACACTATGTTATATAAAAATTATGTCTAATAGAAAAAATAGACTTCAAAATGATTGTTGTTTTTTATTAGACATGAGTTTCAAAATACATGTTTAATTTTATGTGGTTATGACCACACTGTAATCCAGACCAAACTGGAAGCAATTTCTGTAATTATGGTCGCTTTTAAATTTGCATTAACTAGGCAACCACGGCCGTAACAAAAATTAATCTAATAATAAAAAATAGAATATAAGAAAAATAAATTGTAATATAAATTTTAGAAGCGACTGTTTCTAAAAAAATTTTTTTAAATATTTGTGTAATCCAAATAAAAATTATAATATCTATTCTTGAGAATTTTAAGCGGGTTTTAAATCGTATAATTAAAATAAATGATTAAATTTAAATGTATATGTAGAGAGAAATTCATTTGAAAAGGAAATTCTAATTTTCACTTATATTAGAACCAATTCTATGTCCGGAAATAGTATCACATTCGTTAATCTCAATATATGGTATAACTCATTACTAAAAACTATGAATTCTATTTTACTTCCACTACTCATTGGTATTGTGTAAAATAAAGAAGTCAGTTGTAGCTTTTTAAATCAAAGCAACATATTAATTACTTTTCAAATCTTAATGAATATTAGGGCTAAAGGTCATTGTGACCTGAGGAATTTTCCATTTCAGAGAGCTGGAACCAGTAGTTGATGAAGGCTGACCAGAATTCTGTGCTTTTATGATTCATAATACTTATATGTTTATTAAAAATTTGAATTCACCTGTTTAAATACATCTTATTCAAATCTAATCCATCACCAACTGCATTGCGGTCCTCAAAATTGTAACACTTGTGTAAATAACATTTTAATAGAGTAATATGAGATTTTTTTAAAAAAAATAAGATAGGAATTTAAAAAAAACTGAAATGCCTAAATTCTTAAATACATGCATTAAATTATTTCTTCTTTTAACATAATGTTAGTATTAACTATGATTTACACTTTTAGATCGGATTTTTACGTTTTTAAAACTTTCACAATCAGCAATTATTTTATTTTCCATAAAATAATTTTTTATTTTATTTATATTAATTACATTATAATTAATATTTATGATAAAATATTAATTTTAAAAAAAATTCAATAGCGACATTTTTCATAAAATTATAATTTTAATAATAATAAAATTTGATTAATATAATAATAATTACAATTTGAATTGTCTTTTAACTCTCAAATAAAGTTATTATTGAAAAGTTTAATTAACTGTCAGTTAAGTTAAAGATTAAATGTCTTATTTCAGTTAGCTATTTCTTATAATTAAGAGAAATTTAGACATGTTAATGATATTTAACAAAAGCACATTATGACATATTTCGGTTAAGGAAATTCCGAATACATACTTATTGTATGTGTATTTTCTAAAATTGTTTCTTCCAATAATTAATGCTAACGCTTACTGATTACTCTGTATCAGTTTTTGACGTTAAACTTTAAAAATGGCAGGAGTTAATATCTTGTTTTTAAAGTTATCCCTGGAGATTTAACGAGTTTTTTAGGTTATATGAATTTAATTTGTGATAGAAGCGATCATCAGATGCCGAAATGTAAAGATTCACTTTTCCTGCAAATCATATGGAAGTATACTGTGCAGAGAACCGGTTATGCCTGTACTAGAACACTGGAGTTTTCTCTGTCTGTATTTGTATATGTGGATTAAATGTGTCTAATTACTGATATCACATTAACCCATTGATAGATGAATAGTTATGTAATAGACTGCTTAGAATCCAAATGAAATATCAGAAACGTTTTATGTCTAATGTCGAAACTTTTAGTTTTTTTTGTCTTTCGACTTTGCTGAAGAAATTCGAAGAAAATATTTCGTAAGCTATCCCTGTTGCATAGGTAAACGAGGTGAAGTCAAACTACTTTTTCTCATTTATACTGAATTTGATTGCATGCTAAAGGCGAAACATCGTTTAGAACCATCATTAAGGAATTCATTTAAATGCCCGAATACGATGTTTAAGCTGCTGCAGGATATTTTAAATTTTTCGAAAATGGTGAATTAAAATATACTAAATCGATGGATTAACCATGAGGTTTATTAAATTTTGATCCAACATATTATTAGCATGTTAAATTACATTTTCATGATTTAAAGTCATTTATTAAAATGATTGTCATTAGTTGCTGCCTAGATCATTAAAACAGGATTTAGTTTTACTGCAATAATAACCCAAAGGGGACTTAATTAATGTCCGCAAAACAGTAAATACCTTCTATCCACCACTATATTTTCTCTTCTGATTACATCAGCCGTTAAATACACAGTTATAAAAAATATCTAAGGAACTCTCAATGAACATTTAGTCCAATTTTAATGTTTCCAATCAACATTAAATTTTTCAAATACTAATGTAAATAAAAAAAAATTTAGATATTACATAATTGACATTTACACATAATTTTTATTTATTAAATCAAGAAATAAATTAATTATGCCAACAAATATAAATGTTAATGTATTTATTTATTATATTTATTACTGTAAAATTCGTGTGTTATAAATATTAAATATATATTTAATATGGCTTTTGTGATATTCACGTCAAGTTAGAAATTTAATTATATTAAATATTTTCAATTTTTATAATGATATCTTCTGAATAATTATATATGATTAATATCGTTAGTAGTACTTAAATTTACTGCAATTTTTTAATGTACTATTCATGTAAAAATATATTAAATATTACGGATTTAAATTCTTTTTAATGTGTGAACGATTTAGAAGACAAAAAGATTTATATTACGTATGTAAAATTATACACGGGTTATTTAAATTAAGTCATTAAGCTCACGCTGTTTTATTAATATATAAGGTTTTCTAATATATTATTATGTTTATAATATATTTTATCAATATTTAAATCACAGTTAAATACCATATATGTGAAAACTTTTTTTTCGATTTTCGCTTGCAGGAGATGCATATCCATCAAGCGGAATGCTGGCCAATCATACTGATCGTATCGGCTGTACTGACAAGGATTTGCAGATGTGCCGAAATTTTAATGATAACCATGGGAGGGACGAAGAGTCACAAAATACCCTTCATAGGTGATGACATTAATGAATTATTCATTTTATCCATTTTCGAAATTACCCCGATCACTAACAAAAAAACCTTTTTTTATCGTTTACAGAACTGGGTAAGGGCTTGTATGGCAGAGGGCATAATATCACTTTCATCAATGCTTTTCCACCGAGCAACCCCGTGGATGGCATATTGGAAATCACCCCCCCGAGTTTGGTATTCTATGTGAGAAACTACACAAATTGGGATCTTTTAGGTTCAAGGCTGAGAGGGGAGGAGCCTTTGTCTCCGTCCGATATTTTCCGATATGGATTTCAAGTGAGGAATTTTTCTCTTTATTTTTGACCTTTTTTGTAACTTTAACGCAGGCGATGCCACGTTTTGCAAAAAAGCTTTTCTTCTGATTGCTTCTGCCTTTTCTTTTCACTACCTTCTCTCAGCAGAATTTCATTTTGATATTTATCGGCTTAATTTTATTCAAAATGAATTAGTGCACGATTACAATGTATTGCAGGTATGCGAACATTTCCTCAGCGACTTCGAAACTCAGCAATTGCTAAATTCCGGCAATCACTACGATTTAATGATTTTAGATGGAGCTTTTCCGGAATGCGCGGTTGGCCTGGCTTATTATATGAAGGTGCCATATATGTACATAAATACAGTAGGATTATACATGGGGTTCGTTAACTTCGAATTATTCAAACATGTCCTGGGATGTGTCGATGATTTTCATCCTTAAAGTTTTTTTTTAATTTTTATAGATCGATTTCGTCATCCGGAAGTCCAGTTCCGTGGTCCGTAACACCTTTTTTTGGAAGATCATTCACGGATAATATGTCGCTCATAGAAAGATTCGCAAATACGGGTTACTACTTATTAATCAGTATAATGCATTATCTGTCGACCAGAATTTTTGTTCAGAGCGTTCTGAGACAGCACTTTGGAAATTCCATGCCCGACGTATACGAGCTGACTTCCAACGTGAGCGTGATAATTCAAATTGGTCATCACAGTGTGACATATCCCAGACCGTACTTGCCGAATGTGATAGAAGCGGGATGTCTACACTGCAAACCTCCCAGACCTTTGAATAAGGTAATCGCGTTTGAGAAAATGTATAACTAAACCCGCAATATTAAACTTCTTTACGAGAATATCAGTTATATCAAGCTAAAATCTTATAGATGAGAATGTATCGTCAGTAATTTTCATCAGTATGTAGGCTTTTATTTATTAATTATTGTTGAATTTTCATTTAAAAACTGATTAGTATTCATTCCTCCAAGAGCTCGGATAAAATGATATTTTCACGCAATGAAATGAATAACATTTTAAACCGTATCGTAAAGCTTCAACTTTATCTGAGTTAAATAAATAATTGAAACATGTTATTAAATTATATGGTCTGATTTGGATTGCTTGAATTCGGCTTCAAATTTCTTCAATAATTCTTTTGCTGGCAAAAATTGAGTTACATACAGAGATAAGGAAAATAATAATTATGTAAATGAATGCTATACGCATATCTACTGTTCTATGCAAGACTATCATCAAGATTCAGCATGTATGTTGCATGACGAATAAGAGAGCTAATTTAAACTTTTCAGGAATTGGAGGATTTTATCAATTTAGGAGGCGACCGAGGTTTCATATTAATGAGCATGGGATCTTCGGTTCGAACATTTAATTTTCCAGAATACTTAAGACTTTTGTTCATCCAAGTTTTCGCACAGCTTCCATATCAGGTTTTGTGGAAATGGGATGAGGAAGACATGCCAGACTTGCCTAAAAATGTAAAGCTAGAACGATGGTTGCCGCAGCAGGACCTTCTCGGTAATACACACTCCGAAGTGAGAATCAGTATATTTTATTAAAATTGACGAATTCAGAAGTAACATCTTTTCAGGTCACTCCAAAATCCGGGCATTCGTAACTCATGGAGGTCTATTGTCGATGCTCGAGACGGTTTTCCACGGCGTTCCGATAGTCTCGATGCCAGTGTTCTGCGACCACGATGCCGATGCCACCAAAGCGGAATTAGACGGCTACGCTATTAAACTGGAGGTAGCTGAGCTTACACCGGAGAAACTGCTGAGGGCCTTGAAAACCGTCATACAGGATCCGAAATATAAAGAAAACGCGAAATTGCGGTCCCTATATTTAAGGGATGTTCCTGTTTCTCCATTAAGGAGCGCTATTTACTGGACTGAATACGTGCTGCGGCATAAGGGTGCGCCGCACTTAAAGTCCCCATCTAGAAATCTGAACACAATCCAGTATTATCTCGTTGATATTATTTTTATTTATGTAGCGATTATTGTTAGCTCTATATTTTTATTTTATGTTTTGATGAAATTCTTGTTGAAGTTATTATATTTTAATCATGTTAAGAATGTTTTTATAATTCAGACGAGGGTCAAAATTAAACAATCTTAGAATTAAATAATCAATGTTGCAAAATTATATTTATTGCTTTTTTTAGGGGGGAAGGAGGAAAAGGTTAAATAAATCCAATAAAATTTTAAAAAATAAAAGGAATGAACCCGAGGCTGAACTGATAAATTTTACAATCTTTTCAAATCAAAAATATAATAGGATACTTTGTTTAGTGTAGGCAAAAATCGGTAAATCCATTTATTTTTATAAAGAGAAAATGAACAAAAGAAAAAATTACATTACCAGATTCAGAATTTTATTTTGACCATATTTAATAATTATGCGAAAAGTATGACGTATGAGTTTTTACAACGCATGAAAATTATTTTAAGACTTAATGAAAATCTTTTGAATTTCATTATTCCATTTTCTTAAGCCAATCACAGTGCCTAAATTTGACTTTTCATCATACGTATTTTTCAGACAATTTAATTTTATACAATTTTATCTTTAATAGTGGGAAACTCAAAATTAAAAATCAATAATTTCAATGAAATATAAGAACATAGTTTTTAAGAAGAAAAGTGTCAATTTTAATTTTTACTTTTTAATTCACTTGTTAATGTTTATAATAAAAATATCGTTCTCCATTTTGTTTTCCTCGCCACAAATATATTTTTATTACAGTTTTGAATAATAATATATAAGAAAAATGAACTATTTTTTAGATGAATTAAGGATATCAAAAAGAATCAGTAATTACATAAATTCCATGGAAAACTGTAGAAAAAAAACTGAACCAAATATTTCATCCCATGTGGAGAATGAAAAATTTCCAAAGCTAATAGTTTTAATTTGATGAATCAATACACAATTAAAATTTCCGTTATTATTTTTCATCAAACCATTTAATTATCAAAAGATTGTATTAGTAGAAAATATAATCAGTTTATATGTCAAAATTAGAAACTGAATGTAATTTGGTTTCTATAAGAAAAATGGCATTTTCAAATTTATTTCATTATTTTCATATATTTATTTTCAAAATAAAAGTAAAAATTGAAAGGAATTACAATTTTCGACTACTATGCGTTCATTTTGCGAATTGTGTACTCGGTTTTAAGTTGTAAGAATTAAACTTTTCACAGCCGAGATATTTATATAATTTAAAGTTTACAAGCTATACACATAATAATACATATTTTAACTAAATAAATTATGTGTTGCAAAATAGGAAAATTTTTCTTATCTAAACACTTTTGTATTAACAGAGAGTGTGTATTTGTGTAAAAGAGTATTTGTGATTCATATAAAAATTATTTTTCATTTTATATAAACATTTGAATGTATAGGGGTCAAATTATTGTAAATGAAAATAAAACTAAATAACAGTTTCTGTTTTTTTTTTTAAATTAAAATTATTGTGACTTAAATTGTAGTACTATATAGTTGGTAGGATTTAATATACATACCTACAATTCATTAATAATTTTAAATATAAACATAATTGTTATCCCTGATGGAGTTCCAAGCCTATGATTTTTAATTTTTAGTAAAACGTTCGGAAGCCTCTGTTATGCTTGATGAAGGAGTAGGTGTTATGGCTAGAGTGTTCTTTCTTTTGTAATACAGACTGACTCCAGACGCAGTTAATAGCACTCCCGCAATTATCAACAACCACTTCACAATGTCAACGATTCGAATAAAGCGAAAAAGCTCAAGATCGAGTTTTTTAATGAACTCATCGCTGAGCTCAAGGCTCTGAAAATAAAAGCAGCTTTCGGTTATTTCTATGGATTCAAGAATTAATCCAGAATATTTACAGAACAATCGGTATAATCCAGAATATTAAGTAGATCGATTGTAGGCGACTCCTAAAGCCCCAAAGCCAGAAATGCAATTGCACGCCTCAGTCTCCTGCAGTTTTAATTCATATTTAATTTGTAAAGAACTTCATAAATAGATTTGTCTTGATTTTCTGTTCGCGACAAGAACGAAGGAAAAAACGGAAATGATTTCGCCCTGGCGATGAAGTAAGTTAGGCCGAGTACCCGAATACCATAAAAATCAGTAAAGTTTATTTGTACTTTAATTGTAAGTTTAGCCAAATATCACTTTAGAGCTCATAAAACAAATTTTCCTCGAAAGCTTTCGCAGCTTTTGGCATTTGCTTTTTACCTCCTCGATCCACATAAAGGGCAAAATTACATTCGGCAAACCATCCGTTAGGTGTAGATTTTTAACCTTGTGCACGGACAACGAGAACATTATTCTTTTTTTCGCATCCAGAGGTGTTCCGGTGTACTTAAAAAGAAAAAAAAAGAAATTTTTAAAAAAATTAAATTTTTCTACTTTTGCTTTTAGTTTCTGCAATTTTAAGCGATTAAAGTTAAGTTACCGGTTCAAAGTCAATACGAATTTCATGCCTTTTTTTGTCCGGATGCAATCCGCGAACTCCCTTCAGGTAATCTTCGTGACTGTCATAGAAATGAGGCAAAGAAACTAATACAGGAGCACCTATAAAACAGATAAATATAATTTTTAGAAAAAAACACGTCAGTCTCAATTTTGTCATCACCTAGAAGTAACGGTTAAAGGGTTAAAGCTAATGTTGCCGCAAACGCGAAAGAATTCTTTAAACGATAAAAGCTAAAAGACAATGATAAGAAGTAAACTTTTGGCAAAGGAGCAGGACACGAGGTGTAATTTAATTGTAATGTCCTTCGCCAGATACTTCGGATTGAAACGATCCAAACAATGAACAGTTTTCAATACGCGGATGGTAGATAACGTTCTTTTAAATGTAAAAATAAAGGTATCTATTGAAGACATATTATAATTTATCTTGTGAGATGGTTAAACGCAATATTTACGATTCATTATTTTAAAATTACTTGTAAAATATTTAAATGATCGTTTTTTAAATTAATTCTGCGTTTGGGTGTTTTTATTGAACACGTGGCTATATTATCTGATGCAATTTTAAAATTTATATATATATATATATGTACGATGGTCTTATAATTTATAGCGGTTCCCGCCTATTTGTTAAAATGAACGTGTTAATCATCCGAATTATGAATTAAAATGATGTATTGATTCAAAATTTTAAAGGAGGATTTTAGCCGCCAACAAATACCTGTGCAAGGCAAGAGATCAAAGACTCCTTTTTTCAAGCAGGGAGAATTTGTGGGACAGAAGCATTTCAGAGAAGGTTCCGTCGACATGTCACCCATGCTCACGGTGAAGCGGAAAACTTCCACTCCTTTGTAGGTAGTTTTTTTGAGAAATTTTCCCGGCAGAGACCTAAAAAGTGACCGAGAGGCACGTCAGGCCAAAAATTTGTTGTTAAAATCCAAAGGGATCTCAAACATCGCAGCGGTACCTGCACAGTTCCGACGAAAAGGACCACATCAGCGATTTTTCCCTGACGTCGGATGCGAAAATGGTGGAATCCGTACCGACCAAATCGTTGCAGGGGCTACCTTTCCAGTTGGGTAGCTTCTTTTTACCGTTCAGGTACATCATTTCACCAACTTTTTCAGATTTTAAAATGCCGCGATTCACCCTAAACTTGTTCGGGTCAGAGGTACCGTTTTTCTGGAAGAGAAATTGTATTTAAAACTCAGCGAAAAAACCTGCGGTGCTCTCAGTAGCTTCCGATACGAAACGAAATCCGCAACCAACCGCTCCGAAAAGGGAATATTTGAAAAGATTCGTGACGTTTGTCGGCACCAAATCTTGTATTTCCTTTTTCAGGAGCGTGCAAACGGCAACGACCGCAAACTCCTTCGAGGTGCAGTTGACGAAGGAGCCTTCGAATAGCAGTTGAAAAACCGTTCCGGTGAAGAATATCGAACTCGGATGATTGAACAGTTTGGGCAGCACGGAATTCACCATCTTCAAAACTGAAGGCTTCCTCCTCTCCGTCGAGCCCAAAATTCCCTGCAGAGCAAAGTGATTCTCGTCTGACGGACGGCAGCGAAAATTTCCAAATGACGGTCACCCCGGGCCTTACCATCATCAGTGGATGGGGCACCACCACAATTTCGTTCCCGGTCAAAGGCGCAGACCTTTCCTTGTCGAATGCGAAAGTGTTTTTCATGTGGAAGGAAACCGAGTCGTCGCTGCCGTAATCGATCACATCAGTTTTCTCCTTCCACTCGCTGAAACAAGAGCAAAAGATTTGCAGGATTTCGCAGTTTCACCAACTGCAAATGCGGAATTCTTACTTGAAACAATACGGCCCGATTTCATCCAGCATCGGCTTGTCTCCGTTCGCCTGCACGGCACCGTAATTGGTCACGTTGAATACGTAGATTTTGAAATCTATCGGAAACGGAAGCTTCTCCCAAAGCAGTCTGCTTTCCGAGCCCGGCGCCAACCCCTTCATCTGCAACTCAATCGGACGTCACTTCTCCTCTGCACCGGTCGCGCTTTACCCCACGCGTACGCCGCTGCCGTTACCTGAGCAATCTGTCCCTTAAGGACCGGCGGGAAAATCGCCCATCCGAACAGAATACCAATCACGGCGACGACCGCTCCGGACACCCCGACTTTCTGCGGCAGTTGCATGTTGCCCCGAACGGTGATCTCACGCATCGACGCTCGCCAACAGACACCTTCCCATGACAGTGTCCTCCGACTGCAAACGGCGGAGCAAACGCTTAAATCTTCGGCGCAAGTGACGACTACCGACTACCTTCTGGCGCAGGCAATCTCGAGAAAGCATTCGAAGATTCGCATCGACATTTCGATTCGGTTCCGAATTCCGTATCCGACAGCTCGACCCATCTGTCGGCGTTAGGCAAAGGCGTCCAACCAAACCTTTGCAAGACTGAAACCGTTCGCGGAGTCAACATTTTCGCCTCGGCGAAAATGGATTAATCATCGATTTGGAAGAGGACAGAAAGGGCAGCGCGGCGTCTGCCAGAAGGGTTGAGGTGAATAATTAAAACCCGGGTGAAGGGGGCGGTCTCACCTCCAGTACTCATTACTTATACAACAACCCACTCCGGGTACCATTCGCTCGATTTCGTGGCTTCTTAAAATATTTGTGGGACTGATTACAGGGGGAAAATGACGGTAAAAATACGCAAGGAGGCAGTGCACACAAATCGGGGGGTCTTTTGTTAAGCTAAATCCAAAATATACATTATTTATGGAATTTACGCTAAAGAACCGGTGAGACCTTCGTGCTCGAGCCGAAACACGCAAAACCTACACTAGGAAATATTAATATTCAACACGTTCCCGGTCGAGCCGCCGAATTTGCGAAAGGAGACGTCGCATATTTCTTTAGTAAGAATAAAATGCGTGCGGAAACTCACGTTCTGATTGATAATACGAGCGAAAACCACCTTCAAAGGAACATTCCCGGATTCCCTTTCAGTGTCAGAAATCAACCTTATTTGTACAGAAAAGCGATCCCCAGTCCAAACAGTTCTTTCATAAACTGCTTCAAATCGGTCTGCAATGCAGGAATCCACGTTATTTTCACATCCTGATCATGTGTACGGTCGACTGATTAAGTCACAATAATTATACATTTACAAAGGTCGCTTTGTGCAGGAGGAATCGGAACCGTGTTCAAACTGCATGAGAAGACGGCTCCGATGGCAACTTCAAATTAGCTAAAAAAAAAAAATACTGGATTTGGGAGAGCCTTACCACGGCTTTTAACACGTCGCTGAAATCAACCGTTTTCGGAACAATGATGTTTTTTCGACGGCCGGAGAACCTTTCCGGCTGGGAATTTGCGTTTCAAGACGGGAAGAAGGAACTCGGAGAAGCCTTTCGGGGAAGAAACGACATTGCCGCGAAAATGCCATAAGTAAAACGGTCATTTTAAGGAACGTAACTGAATCAGCATCCTTTCCTGTTCGGTTCTCGTCCAAAGCAATGACGAAGGTGAAATTTCGGACGTCGAATATCAAGGGCCATCCTCAAGATTCAAGTTCTAAGGGTTCGGTATCATCCTGCTAAGTAGAGGGAAGGCATCTAAATATATGAAGCAAACATTAATTATTAACATTTTTTTATTGTTGAACTAATTTTTAATAAGTGCAGGTAACAAAGAATATTATAATAGGGAATTTATTTTCACTAATGTACAATGTTTTCGTTTCAAAATGTTCTCAGTGGTAAGAACCTCCATGGATCAATCCCGAACCGTAGCTGCTGGCTCCGAAAAAGGTTTTCTGAGCAACCGGAGCGGAGTAGGATTTCTCAACGACCACGGGCTGTGCAACTCCAACTGGATAAGGCTTCGGCACCTGAAAAAAAAAAAAAATTCAAAATTTTTCGAATCTTAAATAAAATATTTAAAATTTCTTCGATGTTCCTTGCTATAGGAAAACGTCACCTTCTACGAAATTGCATCGCGTAACTCGGCAAATCATCGAATGGAATTTTTAAAATCACAACAATGGAACACGATCGCGATTCGAATTCCTCTGATTGTTTTCGCTCGCTGTGACTTTAAAAACAATCAATCGAAACTTCCACCGTTCGCAAAAGGAAACGACCGTTATTTTTTACAGTTTGAAAATTGAAATTTAAAATTTGTATTTCAATATTGCGGAAAATTGCTTTTTACCGAATTCACTTTTTGCGAGTTTCGAATTTTATAACATCTTAACAAAGCTCACGTATCATTTAGAAAAAATTTTTCAGTGATCTTTTTTAATTCGACAAGCGTTATGCGAGGGTGAGAGGTTTCTTTTTCTTGTTTTCATGAGATATCATGTCTGAAATGTCCGACACCTATTTAAGCCTTACCCAAATCCCGATTTATACCGTAATCCAAAAACATGACTTATTAGAAAAAGGTAATGACCAAGCATAATCCCTTTAATTGATACATATCATTTTAATTTTTTTCTCCATATTTAACCAGGCGTTCAAAATCACAAATGAATATTGAATTTAATTAAGTTTAAGGACACCTTCTATCTTTCGCCTGCATTAAAGTTCAATTAAATTTCAAGCAGAAAGTTGTCTTAGGCCATCCAATGATTCGGAAATGTCTCGTAAACAGCTTGTCAAATGCCCGAGCGCCCACTTATTTTAATGGTTCAGTCAAGAGAATTTTTCTGTCAACCATTATCGTAATAATAAAAGCTAAATTGCAATACGCGAACACCGCAAAGAGATCTTCAATATCCTCAACTATGGTCTTAAAATAAATATTTTAATATAATACGCTAGAGATATACCAATATCTTTATCTAAAAACTTATGAATAATTTGTTTGTTCCCCTTAATGAAAATGATTTATATTAAGATATTCATCAGTATAATTTAAGATCTCCGGTTACATTTTTACAAATAAAATCCCATGAAACGCAAATTCTCTTATAAACCTTACGCTACTGTATAGAAAAATCTGATATCTGAATTAAAAGATAAAAACTAGAAATATATGATGATGATAAATTATTTGAGAATATTAAATTCTACTTACGGCAACTGGGTATGGAGCTGGGACTGGTACAGCTACTGGCTTCTCAACTGCGACCGGGACAGGGTGTGGGTGTGGGACTGGCACTGGTCTGTCAACTGGTACAGCTACTGGTCTGTCGACTGGGACTGCAACGGGATGTGGCACTGGAACAGCGTATGGTTTTTCTACATGAACTGGATATGGCTGTGGTACTGGAACTGGTACTCTCTTCTCAACAGTAACAGGCACTGGCTTCTCAACAGGTACAGGTACTGGATGAGGTACTGGAACATGTACAGGTCTGTCGACTGGGACTGGTACGGGTCTGTCGACTGGGACTGGTACTGGTCTGTCAACAGTGACTGGGTATGGTTTTGGTACTTCTACTGGATACGGCTGTGGTACTGGCACTGGGACTCTACGTTCAATGTGAACAGGTACTGGATGAGGTACTGGAATGCCGACCTGAAAATAAGTATATTAACTTTACAATTTTTGTAAGAAATAACTTGAAACTTTAAAAAGAAAAAATGCATGATGTACAAAACTATATACTATATGAATACATATACATATATTATAACCTTTCTAGTGATTGTGGTATGGACATCATCTCCGATGTGGTATGGTCGTGGCAAAACAGTTCTGCTGACGGTAGCCGGGGCGATTTCAGCAGTGGCGATGGCTGGAGCGGCTACAGTACGGGAAGCAATTCCTTGGAAGGAAACAGCCGGAGCTGCTCCGACAGCAATAGCCGGGGCTGCTCCAACAGCGATAGCCGGGGCTGCTCCAACAGCTACAGCTGGTGCTGCTCCAACGGTATAAGCTGGGGCACTTTGTACAGCAATGGCTGGAGCAGAAGCAACGCTAAGGTGACCTGGAAAGACAAAATATCAAAGTATATAGTCATTGAACACTTTCAAATCCTTTTTAAAATTTACTGACGACAAATACCTATACCACCGGAAGCTCTACCAAGACCACCGCCGATTCCATATCCTCCAAGAGTGCCATAGGTGGAGAGAGAGCTGGAGAGACCTCTTTTCTCATTCTTTTTTTCCTTTTCTGCTCCTGCGCAAGCCAGAGCCGCGATGAAAACGAAAACCTTCAAAACAGAACATTAATAGCGTTGCAGAATAAGTCAACGAATTGAAGTAATGAAAGTGGTCAAGAACAAGATGAAAACCTCCTATGTAAAAGAGTAGCACTGGAATTATATTTTAATTTTTAAATTTGTTATTCGAGTGCTGCATTAGGTTAATCAATTAAATATACAGCCGTAATGCATGCGATACGTAACAGAACAATGTCATTTATAAAAATTTTTGTTGCGCTCAATTTGTTATGTACTCTATCCATTATAAATAGTTTAAATTTCAATATTAAATTAGCTACTTATAAACGTAGTCGCTATCAGTAGTGCTTAAAATAATTTGATTAATTAACTTTTGTATTATTTTTACATATACCATAATGATTTAAGTTATTACAAATTTGATAAATTGTATTTAAAGTCATCAAAAAAGGAGTACCTTTTACGCATGAGGTTTACTACCTTTAACTTATCTATTAACAAAATTTCGGCGAGGGATAGTTAAAAAAAAACGCGCCAAACGTTAACATTAAAATTAGCCTTATCGCAATGTCGACCGATTTGGGTTAGATTTCGGACTACCGATTCCCAGATTAGTTAAATGCCGTTAAAAACTCGTATTTTATTCGTAACTCTTACCAAAAAACGCATTTTGGAAATGAGAAAATATAGCTGAGTCTTAATAATAGCTAGAAGAGCTCTGAAAGACGAAGAATCGCCAACTAATCCAATGCCGATAAACCATCGCTTTTATAAGCCACCCTGAAAGTTTGTCCGCATGAGGCCGGGTTGCTCTTACGTGGAACTTACAGAGCACCTACCACGCTTCGTCAAGGATAGCCACAACCGCCACACATTCGATTTACTTTAATTATTACGCTGTAATTAGGATATTATTAGATGAACTTTCTAGCCGGGTGAATCATGTTTCTTCTCCATTGTGAAAAGCTCCTTACATATCCTTTGATACATAACAATTGTCGCTTACATATCCCGAAAGCTGTTCCCGAAACATTGTCAAGGAATGACAGTCACAAACTTCAAACCAATTTCTCTCCTCGAAAAACAAGTATTTGCAATTACACTTGAATTAATTACAAAGAATGGAACAATATTTTTTTTCTTATAATTTCAGATTGCTGAAAAGTAAAGTAATTACACTTCAGAAACGTGAAAGAACATCTTTCTACCGGATGAAGAGAGTTAAAAATATTATAGGATTAAATGGGTCTTTCGGCTCAAAAGATTTTGAAAGTTAATGAAAAAGAAAAAATTTTCATAAAACATGTGTAAGAAGCAGATATAATATCACAAATCATGACTTTCTGCAGTCTTAGCATAATTCAATAAACTTTCATATTGCTTCTTTTTTTATTGATGATTTCTTTCTCTTTTAATATTTAACTCGAATTTCATAATATTCCATTATAAATGAAGTATTTACGAATATAAGCAGATATAATATCACAAATCATAACTTACTGCAGTCTTAGCATAATTCAATAAACTTTCATATTGCTTCTTTTTTTATTGACGAGTTCTCTCTCTTTTAATATTTAACTCGAATTTCATAATATTCCATTATAAATGAAGTATTTACGAATATAAGGAAGATACTCAAAATATGGCTAAGTCGTGAGCAATCAAACCTCTTTCAGGCTTTTTTCTTGATGCGATAAAACTAATTTTTATATTTCAAACTGGGGAAAGGTATGAAGTAAAAAAAGTACATAATCAAAAAGGTTTTAAAAAAATATATTCCAATTTTAAACTCTGATCAATTTTTCGACCATTCACCGATTCTTCCTTTTAAAGGGGCACGCATAAATTTCATACAAATAATTAATTGCAGTCAGTAATAATTGAGTTTGCATTAATAAATTAACACCAGGATTGCATTCACAAATCAGGTTGACGGGATAGCAAGATTTATTGGCTTTTGCTGTGCGCGCACCGCATCACGACGAAACCCAACTGCCCTTCGCTGTACCAAAGCACTTTGCCCGTAAAAGGAGCTTTACGAGGGAGAATTATGCTGCAACTGGCCCGCCGATTGCTTAATTCAGTAGAAAGTGGTTGTGCATTCAGGGTTCTGCTGGACAGATTGCATATTTACCGGAGGAGGTTCCAGTAAAATTATTCCTTATGGCACACTTTATGTGTCAGGGCTATCCGGCAGCCAAAAGGTATGTAGGAAGATTGTTGAAGTTTGGCAAAGCTTTTCCATCAGAAACAACTATTTATTCTATAAAATTTTTCAGTCATTTCAAAAGTTCAATTTTCTTCTAACTTAAAAAGAAAAAAAAAATTTCATTTCAAGTTATTCCACGTAATTCTCGCCTTCTTATTTTTTCTCATTTTAAAATTGTCGCATAAAATACCAATCCATTAAATGACGTTCGCATTAGATATAATTTGCAAATGCATCTAACCTTGTTAAAATCAAGAACAGTTTTAAAATTCCACCTGGCGGAGTGACCAGTGGAATGTTCCGAATTACATCCAACCACCCGAGGAACTGGAAAAAGGTCACAAAAATAAATTTAACATGTAAATCAAATCTATCGATTAATTAAACGGTTCGAAAGTGTCGCCATTATTTACATAATTTAACTATACTTATGCATTATACATATAATTATACATAATAATGATGGTGACGAAAGGGGAAACTTGCGAAAGAATTGATTCGTCTGAATACTTCACGCAACGACTTCTCTGTCATGGATAAACGGATAAATAATAAACAAATTAACAAAATTGTCATTTGATAAATATAAATTCGCGATAAAATCATATATGTATCAGATATATCAGACAGGCACTTATTAATACATTTTGCTCTAATTGTGCCATGGTCGTTTGCATCCGAAACTACTCTCTTTCGGTGTAAAGAAAGAAAAAAAAAGATTACACAAATGAACAAGGAGGAAAAAGGACGCAAAAACGTGGAAGATTCAAATGGGATTTCGGACGTGATCACGAGCGAGGGAAAAGCCGAAACGTGTCAGGATCCCTTGGAAATCTGCATCGTGGAGGCACCGCTCGAGGCGTGCGCAGGTTTTGGAATCGTTTGCCGTTGTTGAGCACTCGCAAAACAAAGCCGAGAGGAGGCAAATTCTTAGCATTGAGCAAAAGTTTCCAAATTTAAGTGAACTGATTGTTACTTCCTCGATTACGGGTTGGAAATCCCATTTTTGCCGGGCAAGTGGAGGCAGCGGCTAAATTCTTCCACTCGTTGCAACACACGTCGATTAATCAATTTATTCGCCGTTTAGTTTATTTATGATTTCGAGGGCCGAAGTTGCCATACTCCCAACTGCAATATTGTCATTTCGAGAGCGAGTCGCGACGAGCGGATTGAGTTGGCGTCCTTGCTTTTATTTCTAGTCCATTTATCAATGATAACGCATTGCGGGAGGCATTACCCGACCGGTCTTTCGACGATGAGGATTTCGATCCGGCAAACTCATCGCCCGATGCCGCTTCGTCGGCAGACGGCGATTGCATGCTCCCGGATGAGGGCCACGTTTTGACGATTCCCAGGGTGCTGCTGTCCTGCCTCACCGCGTTCCGCGCCACCTCGGAAACCAGCGAAATTCGAGAAAATGCGGCAGCGAAATCGCCATCCCCGGCGAAACTTTGGTAACTCGGGAGATTTCTCTACGTTCAGTCACCTTCCGAAAGCCCTGTCGCAAGTCCAAGTTACGTCAATTTCTCAAACCCCGACGAAACTGCGTGAGAGCCCACGCAACGATCAAAAGCCGAACGTAGGATCATGTAATTGACGGGAGTGTGAGGTCAGTCTGCGCGAACGCATTCGCGCAAATTTAGATTAAGATAAAGCGATTATGGGAAAAGCTGGATTCTGACCCGCGCAGAAAACCAAAATCCACAGTTTTGCCTGCAAATGGAGATTTCAGGCTCTTCACCGAAAAGGAAACGTTTCCATAAAATTTCTTTTTTTCCGTCGACGTGAAACACACAGACAAACTTCAAAAAGTTTTGGGTAAAAGGAGAAAGTTTCCGAGTTTTGCGTTGCGGAAGAGGAAAATCCAAAAGTACCACCAAATCCAAGTAGCAAAACCCAAAGGGAGCATTCAGTGCCCCACTTCAGGTTAAATCTAACCCTGTGTTACTTCACTCGCGGCTGCATTCTTATAAAATTTTTTGCTTTCGTGCTCTCAAACAATTGCCTTCAATTGTTCCAGATGAAGTGTGGGTGCCCACGAAAGTAGAAGCAAGTAGACGCGTGAACAAAGCACCGATCCGGTCGCGTCAACATCAATCAATCTTACTTTCAGTTATATCGTCTAGAAATCCTGCTGCGATGGCGGACCCCACAATAGAGCCGAACGCATATCTGGGAGACGTCGCGCTACTTGCCAACGTGGACTCCCCGCTTACTCGTTACATAATTCTTTTGTACGGTGGAGCGGCGAACGCCGAACCTCGGAAGGGAAAACGCTGCCAGTTCTCGGTTTAAGGAAAACGTCGAGAAGAAGTATGTAGGCATATGCAAGTGTGGCAAATTTTCAGTTATCTACATGTAAAATAGGTACGCTTAGCAAAAACACAACAAATGACGTTTAAATGGGATCAGGCAATGCTCGGAGCAGACGGTGACAATTACAAAAGTCTTTTTCTTCCTCGGAGTAATTCACACGGATGACTTACAGAAAGATTCTTATGGTTTTGGACACAATCGCGGACTGGTTCATTCCTCACGGCGGGATAGCAAGCCGAGGCGTTCGGCGTTCGTCAAGGAGCGTTTTCCACCACCCGGCGAACGACTTTGTCGGGGTAGAGCCCGCGTTTAAGGGCGAACTGAAGAGGTCCTGGATGCAAATCCGAACGGAACTGGTTCGATTTCACAAACGTCTTGGAAATAATCCAATTTGGCCGCAGCCATCGGTGGAATGCCATTTGGTTCTCGATGGCTTTCTAATTTTTTTCTAAAAAAGGTTAGTCCATACGGCTCACAGTATTGCGAAAGGCAAAAACATTCATAAGAGATTGGATTCGTGCAAAAAAAAAGAAATACATAAAGAACTGAAGTATTTCTACCGAGTTGTCAACTTTTTCTTTGTCGACCTTCACGGAGGCTATCTACCTTGAATGTTACCGGATCGTTCTGCCTTTTCTCAGAGAGTAGCACACACACACACACACACATACACACACATGTACATGAATAACGAAACGGAGAGTAGCACTCACATAATGAACATCCCGACAGGTTATGAAATCTGGAGCAAGGTTTCGTGCATTACACGGTTTCGTATCTTAATAAAACCTGTACTCTCGGACCGTGGTTCAAAAATCGTAGGTGAATTTCTGAGCACGGGGAGTCGACAGAATCTCCCGCCAAGCTGTGCGAGTGCAAGCGGAACCCGATCCCCGGGGTTTGCGACAAAAATATTCCCCCGGCAAAACTTTCGATCGTCCCGCAAAATTCGTCGCTGACACGACAGTTTGCGCTTGATAAAAATCGATCCGACGAGTTGTGCGAACGATATCGAAAAAGCGAATGGCTTACCTTGCGCAGATCTGTTTATTTGTAAGCCACTTGATTTCGGCGTTTTCCGCTGCTTTGCAGGAGTCGCGGCCTCATTTTCGGAAAGCGATTCAAGAGACCGCGGAAAACGGGCCCCGACGCCGGGGTTCCGGACCTTTGCGTGGTGCTTATCTCCCAGCGAGTGCTTGCGTCCGTCAGTTAGGAAACGGCGTATCCGATGGCAGTCGGTGATATCACCCACCCGATCTGGATGGTTAGCCTTGGATACTTCGAGCACCGTCTATCCGTCGCCGTTGCTCGCTTTCTGGAAACTCTGCGTCAGTCAGTCGTCGCGGAATATGCCTGGACTGCCTACCGTTATGCAGGTACCAAAGCTGTTCAACCTAATACGCATGATTTGTCAAGCTGGAGGGAAGCACGTGCTGTGCCACGGAACAAAATCAGTCTCACGTCGGGATGAGTGAAACATTTTTTCAAATTCCTCATCTGCTGCTGATTTTGCAGCTTCGAAGGTGCCACATCGGGAAGAAATTTATTTTGGGGTGTTTGAATAACTATTTTTGAATGTGCAAATTTTGATTTCATCCCGTTTTGGGTCGTCCTGAGCCGAGATCGTCTTCGTCCGCCACTCCTGGGAAAAGTAAAATTGGCCGAAATTGAACCCCTGCCGCGCGGACGACCGACTCGTGGCCCAGGTCGTTGCGCCAACCTGGCCGTCCTAGACGGTCAGTTCCCATATGAAGTTGTGGCATTGAAAAAATTATTTATTCAATTCATGGGACAATTTTTCAATGGTTGCTTTTTTCGTCAATGTAGAAATAAGCACTTTCCCGGAGGGATACGTTTACTTGATTTGGTGCGGTTGCCGAGCCCTAAAAGTTTAAAAGCCGGGGTGTGATAAAAATTTTTTAAATCCATATATTTGATATGCGCAACGTTCATAATATAATTCTTTTATTCTGCCGAACATTTTTCCTTCCGTTTTGAAGCCGATGCGAAAAAAATTCGTCGGAATTCACGGCATTATCACGGGGTTCAACCCAAAGAGAAAAACAGATGAAGATGCCCAAAACCAGTTCGGTAATCCGAAAGATTTCTTGCCAGTTTTTCGATAATCGAACTCATGCATTGCAATCATAAGGAGATTGACTGATTGTTACGCTCTCCCCAGACATAACCGCCGCAAAGGTTTCTTGCAAGGACCCGCACGTAACGTAATATTGCCTGACGGATAGACAAAGAAACATGTTTTTCCTTCATGCAGATCGGAATTCATTAATTTTTAAATTCGCTGTGGGGCATTATTTTCCGTAAACATTCGCGGGGTCCGCGACAAAGCTCCGAACAAACGTCGGCGACTCACGTTAAATAATTCTCCCTGAGCGTCTCTCGAGGAGCGCGTCTCCTTTTTAATATGTGCTAGGCAATTTGTGATGCACGAGTGCAACGCGTGGTGCGGTGGCAGTCCAATTTCGTGCTGTTTCCTGGCGAATCGGGTGAATCAATAAAAAGCAGCATTCAAACGTAAACATTAATTGTTCGACAACGCAAAAAGGTCGAGAACGGTTCTTTACACCCGTGGGAAGAATAAAAATCCTTCTCTCTCCATACGCACCAATATGAGAGCGAGAACATTTTATTTTTTTCCCCCTTTTTCACGGGAACCCGAACAATTTGCCTCTTTTACGTGGATTCTGATCGAATTTCCTTTCGTTTCGGGAGTCCGGATAAAGTTGGCTCGCCTGGAAATTTTCCAGACCCGCGAGGGTCATGAATTATGAACGGAAGAAGAAGAAGAAGAAGACTGGCGAAAGTCCATAAAGAAAAACCGGCCACTTTTCGGCATTTCGGTTCCTTCTAAAACCGGCTTGATTAAGGTTAAACATTTTAATCCTACACTCTGTATAAATTTAATGTCCTCGTGCAGAGCTATCCCCAATCCCGTGAATCTACATCTGTAACAATCTTTCCTGGATGAGGCAGAATTACTTTTAAGTTTAACGTACTTAACAGCGAAATAATCCTGAGCATCGACAAGCCTCTGGTCCAAGGGCTCAGCTCCAATCCTTCACAGAATTGTTATTTATTGTTTGTCCATTTTATTTAATATAGTACCCGGTGCAGGGGAGTACCTGCATCGGGAAAATCATAAAAAAAAAAAAAATAGCGAAATAATCTGTATAAAAATGTCATTCCACAATAATTAAATTCTACGCATGGTAGAAGTTGAGTCAGATTTGTGTCTTCGGGATATGAATTACGGCCACTCACCCTTAGAAACTTAAATTTTACCTTTACCATTCGATGGCCAAAATATTTTATCCGATGTATGCATCATCGGATGCTCTGCAATTATCATTCCGTGCTGCTTTTAGAAAAAATAAAGAAAATATTCAAATTTTATTTTCTTGACTGTAGCAATTTAATGTTGAGCTTAATGTGCGGATCCGAATAATTAAAATTGCTGATACGTTATTGGGGGAGAGCACTCTACCTGATCTGAGGTCAGCAGAAAATTAGATTTATTAAGTTAATTGCAAGTTCGAAAATAATTATTCTGGCGTTGTCGTAGACAGTCGTAATTTCAGCTCCTGCGGCTGTCGGCGAAAGGTATTTTCTCCCTCCCATTTCGGCTGCAGATGAAAAGCCTTAGGTTGGGATGTTCCAAAAAAACTTTTTTTCACCACTTTGCGAAACCGCATTCCTTCTGCATTGGAAAGAAATCCGCTCAGTGAAAAAAGAGTGGCAGTGAAAGTACAGGTAAAACGGTCCGAAAACCAGATTTTTTTTTTTTTAATAATATCTGACAAGAAATTAGATTTTGATGTTGTAACTTTAGAAAAACTGGATCGAAACCCGTGAATATTTTATTCCATCTTCCGTATTTGTCTAATTTCACGAATCTTCGTCCATGGCCATCTTAAGCTCATAAGTAGTACCTTGCCGTCGCAGCCGACAGGTTCGAGATATCATCTTGTGCATTAAATTTTTATATGCGTACGAAATCGAATTCCGAATCTCCCGATTACATGTGCAAACACACCTTTAACCCCACGACTTCCGACATGAAAATCTTCCAGCGATGAATGTGGATGGCTAATGATACAGAACACAATAACTCATACAAATATGACAAAAATTTTTAAACGTAACACGCTTTTTCTCGACCGGAATTTATTTATTTACTTTTTTTTAATTTAACACGAGAATGCATCGCCGACGCTTAAAATAAAAAAGTGTGATTTTCGATTGCAGGTTGCTGACAGCCCTCGCTATGCAATTTCCCGAAGCAACAGCAAATGCTGCGATACCGATGAGAGTTTCGAGCGAAAATTACTGTATGCATTCTTCAATTAAGGCGTGCACATTAACCATTAGATCTTTCGCCTGAGGCTTTTTGACCCTTTCCTCCGAGGAAGTAAATGCAAATGGTTCGACTCTTATTTCAATAATGGAATTTTTTATAACACACATCAATATCACCGCCTGACTTTCAGTTCTTGACATCCCGCTGAAACTTCTTTCATAACGGCTGGCGACGTGCTGCAACCACTGGAGAAAATTCCACCGGTGCCGAAGTCTCCCCGTCCGTTCTCGTAGCATTTCTGCTCGACAATCCTTTCCTTTTATATGCCAATGCAATTTCAACCGCATTGCGTTAACCATAACTTTGATTCGGCAAAGGTGACAATCAGAAATTGTTTAAGTTCGTCGTCACAGTGCGCGAACTCCGTCTGCACCTCGCATATTGCATAATTTAATTCGCATTTATAACCCAAAATAATTCACATTTCCTTTGGCTTTGACCCCAGAAGAGAAGACCGGGGAGGTCGGCCCTCGGCGGAATTCGCTGTCAGAGCCTCGTCCCGTCTTTTTTGGTAACAACGAATTAATTTCACTCGTGGAATCGTCTGCGAGGCCCTTCGAGATCCTGCAAGAACTTAGCCGTCGGTTGTCTTGAATAAATTTCATTAGAAAATCGACCACGAACCGATAATATCGCTATAAATTATTATATCACAATAAGTAGAATAACGTCTTTCTAAAGCGCCTCGCAGATGAAAACCACGTTATGATTTCTTGGCACGAAGAATGTTATTATACAAGGTTCCTCATGTTCGAAATTTGTATTATGAAAATAAAGTGGAAGGAATTTTGAATTGCGCGCGAAAAACGGGAGAAATATGTCGCGCCTTCGCTCGGCGGCGCTTCCGCTTGGCGCCCGAGCTTTGCCGCCCGACGAATTTCCGAACAAATAACTCACCCTTCCCAAATTTTTCGACCCAAAATAAACGGCACGCCAAATTTTCTTTCGTTCGACGTCCGCGGTGCGATCGCGAATCGCGCGGAACGATGGAAGATGGAGCCATTAGCGGAGTTAACCTGCGAAAATGGGACGGAAGAAAAGAAAAGCGCGCGACGACAACGGGGCGGGAAAAGCCGGACCCGTAGCAGCAACCGAAAAGTTTTGCAGCTCGGCCCCGGGCACAAAGAGAGCGTTGACTTCGACCCAAAGGCGATTCCTGCCTCTCACCACAGCTAATGGATACATTCGGAAGATTTTGCAAAAAAAGAAAACCACACCCGGGTGACACGTTTCCCAATCGTCGCTCACTCAAATATCGCCCTGCCGATCATGAAAGGTGACGCCGAATCGCTCGCAGAAGAAGGGCTCGCCTCTGTGCTGGCAGAGAAAAGGGAAAAGCCGTTCTAGGGCCGAAAAGCCGGTTAAGAAGAGCAAAGGAACCTGATTGAGAAGCTTCGGAGCCGCCGATGTAACAACTGGAGAGACCACCGCTCGCTTGATTACGGCAATAGCGATGCCTACTCCAAAAGCGTGGTTTATACTTCCGTATGACAAATACTCCTGAATGAAACAGGTTTTTTATGCAAGGCAACGGGTCGAAAACATCGTCTGCTAATGCGCAGCCAATGAGGAGAGAAATCTTTTTACGGTGGACGGCGCGACTTCCGAACGCGATAATAACGTGTAAGATCGTGGGGACATGTATAAAATAAGTTAGCAAAATAGTGTTGTTTGCAATTGAGTATTATAGATCAGCAGTAGTGGACAGTTCGATCAAAGAACATGAGGAACTTCGTCTTGGTGAGTGTTTTACCGTTTTAATGCTCTGCAGTTTTGCGGGGTTCGTTTTTTTCGAAAACCTTACCTATCCCGTGCTTTGCAGATTTTAGCCTTAGCGGCTTGCGTTTTAGCAGAAAAACCAGTCAAGAGAGGAGTCGTTTCCGGCGGAATAGGTCTCTCTAGCGGCTACGGTCTCGGCCACGGAGGATACATCGGAGGCTCTGGAATCGGATTGGGAGTGGGATCTCTCGGTTATGGATACGGCAGCGGAGTCGCCTTGGGCGGCGGTGGCCTCGCATTGGGTGGTGGTTCCATTGGCTTGGGTGGCGGAGCTGTTGCGTTAGGAAGCGGTTTGGGCGGTGGAGTCGGAGTCGCTGCCATTCCGGTCACCCAGTCTGCCTCTCAGGACAGCCAAGCCGTGCCCGTTTCCGCCCCGTACCCGGTTCCAGTGCCAGTCAACAGACCCGTCCCCGTTCCGGTACCGCAACCGTACCCGGTGTCCGTCCCGGTGCCGCAGCCCGTCGCCGTTCCACAACCGGTACCGGTTGCCGTCCCGAAACCAGTTCCGGTTCCCGTCACCCGACACGTCGGAGTTCCAGTTCCTCAGCCCGTGCCCGTCTCCGTCCCTAGACCGGTAGCCGTGCCCGTACCTCAGCCCGTCCCGGTCGCCGTTCCGCAACCCGTCCCGGTCTCCGTACCCCAGCCCGTTAGCGTACCGGTACCGCAACCGGTCGTCGCCGCCGCCCCAGCTGTCGCCGTTGCTGCTGCTCCAGCCGTGGCCGTATCTTCCGGATCTGGCATCGGTGGTGGAGCCCTCATCGGAGGTGGCATCGGAGGAGGAATCGGAGGTGGAATTATCGGTGGTGGATCTCTCGGCGGCGTTGCCGTAGCAGCTCCCGCCATTGGATACGGAGCCGGTCACGGATACGGCGGAGCTTTGATCGGAGGATACTCCAGCGGAATCCACGGCATCGGCGGAGGATACCACGGCATCGGCGGAGGATACCACGGAATCGGCGGAGGATACCACGGAATCGTCGGAGGATACCACGGTATCGGAGGAGGACTGTCCTCCGGTATCGCCATTGGCAAATACTCCAAGAGCTACAGCTATGGAAAATATTAATTTCTTGTAGCTTTCACCTCGGTGGAACCAAATCCTAGTCGCCATATAAAAGGAAGAATTTACTGCTTCCGATTTGTTAACCTAACGTAGACTTATTCACAACGATTTTTGGATGCATTCTTGAACGGATACTCCCAAAGAATCGTCTGAGAGCCAAGTGAACGTTGAATTGAATCTAGTTTTAAAACTGTTCATTTTTTTGTAAAAAAAAAAGAAAAAAACCTGTTTTTATACTTTTCATATTTTTCTTACAATAAAATTAATAGTAAATAAATGAAAATTTATCTGATTTGCGATATCCCACAGTTGAAAATCCAAATGGTAATACAAGCACCCCAAGAGACCCCAATTCCCGGACAAGACGCGGGCTAACCCGTCCGGATCCTGCTACGGTCTTTGACTTTCACCACCAATGTACCAGTTTTCGCGATTTTGGTCTCCGCACCTTTTATCGAACTAGTTATTGCGCAAAGACAAAGAGCGGGAAGCCATCATAGAAACAACCCGAAACGAACCCGTTCCGACTTCCGATTTTGCCGCCGGAAAAACGGACAGAGACCGGTCTCCGCCGGCACCGAAGATGGGGCCACGACAACGCGACGGAGCCGTCGCCCAAAATGTTGCAGCTCACTTTCTTGGCTCTCCTCATCTGGCGAGCGAGCCTTTCTACCTTACCTTTCTTCCGGTAAGGGCGTGCGTCGCCGAGAACTTTTGCCGCCCTTAAAGAGACACGCGATGACGCGTGGTACCGCGCCAGTAAATCCAGTACCGTTAGCCAATATTAACGCCATTGAAAAGGACGTCTGATAACCGTAAGTTGTCGTCAGCCAGATGGGTGACTTGTCTGCCTCAAAACATTATAAAAAAAAGGCATTTACCTGCCAATTAAACATCATTCATTTTCCGTGATGTAGGTTAACTCTGGCTGAACCATATCCGACGGCGCGTTCCAGTAAAAAAGGAAAATAACTTTCGCGAAAAGTATCTTTCAAAGGAACGCCGATCGAGGCCACCTCAAGTGGTCGAGATGGAAAAAACTTTCGCGGCCATTTATCCGCGTCGCACCGCAGCCGGAACTCGCACCGGGGCCCTGATGAAATCTTTCGACAAAATTCCCTCGAACATCCCCCGATGCGACTGAATCGCACCCTCGATGATATATCGAAATAATAATTAACCCATAACAACTTTCACGTGCCTCGGCTCACCATTATCATCAACGATTCTTTTTTTTTTTTTTTCCTCCCTGCATTGGCTCTTTTACAACAATCTTTGGCTAATCTGGGCCGTCTTTTGGACACGTTTGTGAATGTGTAATGACAAATGTGCGTTTTTGGCTATCGAACTACCGGGTCAACGCTGTGATATAATCTTCGTCCGCCATTCCATTCGAGAGCCGAAAATTTTCCTTTTGTTCTCGGGGAATCTCCCAAAAAAGAGTTTTCGTAACCTGAACCTTGTTTTTTTCCTCGCGGCGACGACGGGGACCGCCGCGGCTCCCCTGCCTCCCCGAAAAGGCAAACCTGACGCCAGGGTTTGAATTTTTCCCCGAGCCGAGATTTCCCGTTGCTGTCGTTGCGCAGAAGAAAACTTTCTCATTTTTCTTCGTGCGCAAAATCGCGCCGACGCGATCCATCATTGTCGAATAAGTCCGTAATTGGAAAAAAAGTCATCCGCTTGGTGCTCCAGGTTTTTACCGAATCCGAATGTGGATTCTGGCCCGGTTGCCAACGGGAAAACTTCTCCGTGTGCCAGAGAAATCAAAATCATTGTGATATCTGATAATCTCTCAAAAATCGCGCCACGAGATTTTGAGCACCGGTTTTGCCGGTTGGGTTACGGCACTCCCGGATGTTGCAAGGGTCCCCGGCGGAAGATGGTATGATTTACATTGCAATATTCGACCAACCGATCAGGTTTATCGAAGCAACCACACCTATTCCACATAATTACCCATTATGGCATCTATTATAGCTATTCTTCCTCTCTCCGTAATTATTTCGTAAGCGAGGGGATTTTATATTTTTTCCTAAAGAACCCAACCTTTTACTGCAAAAGAGAACCGAAAAATTTTTTTGCTTAAAGGAGAATTTGACGTTAAGCTTCCGTCAATTTTGCGGAGCGGGAACACTTTCAAACGTTGATGATGCTCTTTGCAAACCTTTTTGGCGCTGAAACCGAGGATTTTACCGTGGACAACGTGGAATACGAAGTCAGCGAGCAGCCGAAGGCTCTGGCAGGTTGTCATCTAATTAACATTTGACTAAGTGATCGGTCGAGGTCGATATATAAAATTACTCTGATTACATATTTATGTATCGATAGTGAGTAGAGTGTAATGTTAGATACAAAAAAAAAAAAAAAAGTTTTTTTTCACGTAAAATTCCCCTCCCGGCTTATTTTTCTAATGTGGGAACGGGAATTTGTCCACCTTGGTCTGGTGAACCTTCTAAAGGCAATGATATCACCAACCGATGAGATATTTCGCTGTTGCCTTGATCGAACGCTGCGAATGATGAAAAAATGCAACCGGGAATTAAACCGAAAAGTATAGTCTCTTGCAGCAAACTGCGTTTGGAAATTCAAAATTTTAAAGCTGCTTTTTCGTTTTCGAAGCAAAAATTTGCTAGTCCATCTTTAGTCGGAATTACTGAAGAGCGATTTTACCGTTGAGTAAGAAAAAAAAAAACAGAAAAACGAAGAAATCGAAAATGCCTCTACTGCCACGTCTGAAGCTGTCGGTTCATGTGGAAGTTAAACACGTGATTACAATCAAGTGCTGCCATCTATGGAACGTTCCACGAATCACGCGACTCTTTCCCTCCAAAAAAAAATTTTTTTCCCCGAGGTCGTGATCGATTTTTTTTTCATTAACGTTTTTCTTTTTAATGGCAATTCCAGACTCTTATTTACTACTTTTTAATATCAACTGATTTATTATGTTCGTGGGATAGTTCCAATCATTAAAAAAGAAAAAAAAACGTGTTGAACGGTATCCAGAACTTCTGTTCGAGATCAACAAGAAAGTATGGCAATCAAGTGATCGGTATTGAAATGCAAAACAGACTTTTACTTTCACGATTGGGAACGATGCAAGTTGCGTGGGTCTGAAGGTGAATTGGATGTCAGGTCTGCCTTGGAAGTCCTCCCCGATACATTCTCGGGTTGCAGAATGAGTAATTACGGAAATAATTTGTGACTACCCTCCGGTGGGAACTTAAGAATACCGAGCAGGATCCCACAGGCATGTAATTTGTTCAAATGTCTCTCGATACGCTGAATTGCTTTTATTCTAATCAGTTTTACGGTTGAGGTTAATCCGAGTAAAATTTTACACATAACAGATTTTGCTAACTTGGTGACATGAATCTGAAAGCTAAAGAATAAATAAATTTTTTTTTTTTCTTCTTACATAACTTGAAATGAAACCCACATGAAAAAGGAAATTAATCATACCTGAGAATGTAAATCTTAAAGGTAAATTCTTTTTGCAGATGGCTGAATCACGGTTTAAGAGACATGAGAACGATTAAGGTATTGCTTGATTGCATATGACTGAAAACAAATCAAATCTCAAAAGATATCAATTTGTAATAAAAATATCTTGTCCTACTTTGATTTCTGTTAGTTATTATTTCAGAATGATCCAGTATTGTTAGTTCATCAATGTTGTTACATTCTTGCTTTATTTTAATTAAAATTAACCAAACAAATTGGATCAAAATCTGCTCTTTCTTTATGCATGACGGAATTTCACTGACTTCTGCATTAGTTACTGATATTTTCAGTGTATATCACTGTATTCGGTATCATCGGGTTCACAGGTATTCTGATGCTACTTGGAGACTGTCTCTTTGAAGAAACAATTTTAGAATTTAATTCTAGAAAAGTATCAGAATGAGACATGATCAGCAAAGATGGCGTGAGGCGTTGCAACGCTTTTAAGTAAACATTTTGTAAAAGCGTCAAATATTACTACTGAATAACACAAAAAATTATAAACTTTGAATAGAAAGGAAAAATATTGTACAGCACATATTTAAAATCATAAAAATTTTCTTTTTCTAATTTCTTCATAAAATGTTCACAGGGTTTTTTTGCTCCCGGTACTTCGAGATCGCAAGGCTCTGAGTCAAAAAAATCGTTATCCTCGAGTCTGATGCTGAAAGGAAAATCTTCGAACGGACGGAAGAGGGACAGAAAATGCTAGAGACATTTCGAAGGAGTTAAGATCAATTTATTTTAAAATAAAAATTCGTAATTATTCATTGAAGAACGAGAGAATTAACGAGAGGGAAATATCTGCGATTGTGACAGGATTAATGGTGGAGATGTTCGGCAAAAGCATCAGGAGAGCTTTACTCGGAGAGTTCGTTATTTCCAAAGGAAATGGTTTATGAAGAGTATGAATAATTTGTCGAGAAGTTTTCATCAGGGGAAAATTGCAGCAACAATGAAGTTTCATGTTCTCGAGCGATACATGGGATATTTTGCTTTTAAAAGCCCGTATTTTGTAGCCGTATCCTGTAGCGCTAATTGCATATTAAGGCTGAAACGGGGAGAGCAAGTTCTTATAAAATAAACCGGGTCTGATGCAGATTGTATTGCCTTATATAGTTTCATTTTTTAAAAACTGAAATAAACGTTTATTTTCTGATGGATCAAGACGATCGTTGGTGCATCGTTATACATCGATTAAGTTGCTAAGCATTTTTCCTGGTTTGTAACATATATAACGATATATTCAATTGTCTTCTGTTTCATACACTGACGGCAGTACTCCCCGCTTAATTTTTGTCGGAGGTTGATTTGAAATGATATAGAGACAGTTTTTGCGGGAATTACAAAAATCGTTAAAATTATAATATTACTGTCATTGTAAGCAGGAATACAACAAATTTGGTCGTTTGTGTTAGCGGTTTTCGGAATCATGATGCCTTCCCCGATGACCGCCGCGTCGGGTATGAAGATTGTCTAACGTTTAAGTGTCTTGAAAACATTACTTACCGTTCAATGGTAAAAAAATTTTATATCTCTATTGGGTAACTCAACAGTTTAATTAAAAACACTTTACTTTCAATGAAGAATTCCTCTTGATTGAGTTAGAGAGTTTCTGTTTATAATAGAATTCCTCTCTCTCAGAGAGATAATGGCTAAAATGTTCCAGCCCAACAGCTACAAATAACTTTTGAACTTGGACTTTTCTAGTTTTAAGTCTTACGACGTCACGGAGGCAAAAATGGCCATTGGAACGTGAAGAATTCAAATGGAGCCCGAGATTTTGGAAGTTTCGAGACGTACATTTTGGCACGTTTTCGCAGGCGAATATCGTTCATATTTCTAATCCGATTCCCCTGCGATGAGGTTCTACAAAACTTGGATAATTTATTTAATCGACCATCTATTTCCCTTTCTTCTGCGTGCCGTGCATTTTCGGTGCGGGATATGTTCGGAAGTATCGCCTCTAAAACTTGATTATCTTTTTCGAATTTTATCGAATGTTACATGAATCTTATTGAATAGGCAGTGGACTCCTCAAGTAATGTAAGATTTTTTCATTCCTCCTCCAGCCAAGCGAGAAATACGGTCTTGACCAAGACCGAAAGTTCGGTTAACCCGAACGCGAGGCGAATGAAATGAAATCAACAACCAGAAGCTGAAGATTCATTTGCGGTTTTCCCTGTACCTCCTCCTGCTGCGCATCAGCGCACAATTTTTGGATTTTTCGCCGTCTCATCTTACCTTTCTGGACACATCTGAATTCGACCGTTTTTGGTGACTGATATCAATCTGCAGGATCCGCGGAATGTGATTTTTCCGCTTTCCAACCGCCGCATTCGAGGAACATTTCAAAAATCGTCCCGTTCATTTTATGTGACACGATCAACGTCTACATTTCACTCGCCGCCTTTCGATTTCTGCTGCTTCAATTACCGGATTTCCTTTCATTTAATTATCTCAAAAAAAATCAACGACTCCGAAGTTATCTGTCATCGTGTCAGTCTTTGATATCTTCCACCAGCATTAGTCCAGCATAACTCCGGATTTTTTCGGGCGCCGGTTCCCGAAAATTATGAACATCGTTCACATAATGCGACCGATGAAAAGTCTCGCCCCTCAACAAAGTTCGAATGTCGTTCTTTCAAAATTTATAAAATTATGAAAGAGAACCTCATTTGGAATGTACAAAGAGAATATTCAAGGTATCTGACAAAAGTTTTTTTTTTTTTAAACGCGAATTAGTTTATCAAAATTTAACTATTGCAATGAAAAAAACATTATTTTACGTCATTAATGCCTCTAAATTGACCTGCGAAGTAAATATCTTAAATAAAATTGAATTACAGCTATCAACATTTAATAATTTATTTTTTCGGGTGAAAACGCGGTCAAAATTGAATTGTGATGTAACCTTGCTTTTGTCACTTAAAATCCGATTGTGTAGAAGGAAATTCGATTCATTAAGGGCTTTTATATTAAAATTATCTCATACTGAAAATTGCAAAAGCTGAATAAATGAAAATCTTTTAAGGATATTTTAATGTTGCAAGCAGCCGCACGTTTAAATTTTTTTTCCATTTGCATTTCCAGGCATCTTCACGGGATAAAAAAATCTTTCTAAAAATAATGAAATAAATAAAAAAGTAAGGCAAACGAAGGACAAAAATAAAGACACTCTTAGGACAACGCCATAGATTTACCCGAAATTTTACAATTACATCGTGAGAGAACGACAAATCCGAGGAAAGTTATATAAAAGTGTCCAAGTGAATGACATTCCATAATGTGTACTGTCATTCGATCTATCACTTAGTACTCAAACCAACAGAAATGACGTGGACGCTTTTACTTCAGGGGGTAAGACTTATTTTCATTTTACATACAATTAACATCTTTAACAAGACATTTAAAAAAAATCCTTACACGATATGGATGCTACTATATAGATCTATTAATTTTAAATGTAGTCATTAATTACGGGGAAAAATGTATAGCGGGGCTGTTCAATGCCGATAAAAAAAAACTGACAGGTCATTCATTGTAAGTCAAAATTAATACAGACAACGCCTGAAAATATTACTTAAAGAAATCTCTAACCTTCATCAGATTTAAATTTTCAAAAGAAGTAGTAAAAACGAAATTTTGATTTGAAAAAGCATTGACGGAAATTTAATAATAGAGGCAGATAATGACACCTGAAAAATCTGTACTGTTGCTTAAGAACTAATCGATGCTCTTAATGTATATTTTTAATATCGGAAAAAGAAACTTAACACTATTAGAAAAAGCTTGTGAATTAATTTTTTTTTTAATTTATATTTGACAATTGTATTCTAAATTTAAACTTACACTATTTAGCACAAAAATTTGATGAAATGCTTTGGTGATTAGGTTGAAAAAATTGATTTTTTTATGTTTGTGTTTTTATGCTTTATTTAAGAAGATTTTAATGCCATTGCCTTAACCTAAATGATCAGTCTTTGCTCTGGTGGTTAAACTACTGGAAAATAAAAACGGTGAAGCGCGCTAAATAGTAATTGAATGTTAAGGTTAAGATCGATTAAGTTGAGGTATGGCACCATCTTATTAAAAAAAAAGAGGAAGTCAAACGTTTTAATCGAATTTTTGCATAGCAAGAATAAACAACGAAGAAATCGATTTTTGGAAACATTTGATCGAAAATCAGTGATCACTGCGTGAAATAATAATGGGAGAATCCGGATCCGAAATCCTGCAATCAGTGCTAGAACCATTTACGTCTTATTACTTAATAAAAGAAAATTACGATATTCGACAAAAATATAGGAAATCCAACGTGCCGCTTCCGAGGAAGATTACTCAAAATCGGCGGCAATGCTGTCGCTGATTTTCTACCATTCAAACCCGAAATATGGATCTTTTAACGAACCGCTAACGAAGAAAAACAATCATTTGAGATATTTTCCCGCCAAACTACATTTATTTAAATCATGATGAGGATATCCTGCTCTTTTCTCGGATCAGCGTTGTCCTGATTAATCTAAAGAAAAGAGCACAAAATAATAATGTGTAACAGTCTCTCAGCTCATAATGTCATAGAATTAGGAATCTGCAACCTTTTCCAGACAATGAGAAAAACTGAAAGGATGAAATTTTCCGTTCAACAGTACATTATTAAAATCACAGTCGAACAGCACTCAATGAATGCTCATGTTAAAAGTGAGAAGTCGACAGGGAACAGAGCAATTTCCTTGCACGCGAATATCTGAAAAATCTTTAGGCGACCAACGAACTCCGAAGGCGCAGCAGAAAGTGCATCGGGTAACCCGCATCTCTGGAACCGGAATTTTCCGCGTTCCCTGGAATACCTTTAATTTTAAGGTGGTCATCCAGTGCAGCTTTTAGACCTCCCCTTTCGTTGGACTCCTTCTCCAGTCTTTAATTTACTTTTACTCTGGGTACCTGGACTTATACTTGGCGGATCACTTAAAAGCAGATGCCAGTATCTGTCGGTTAATATCTCAATAATTATCCGTTTAATATGAAAATCATCCTTGATTTAGGCCTTAAGAAGTTATACTTTTAAATTTTATCAGACATCTAAATTAGAGTTTTACTTTGCAGGTTTTGGTACTTAATGTAAGGTCCGTGAGCAGCACGATCTTTAAGAGCGAAGAGTTTCCCATTATACAAAAACTGAATCGAGGAGTTTCACCGGGAACGCGAGAATTTTCCAATTATGCGTCACGGATAAAAGACATCTACGTGCCACGGTACGAATATGAAGGTGGATACTATGCTGCACCGGAAGCATCTTACATGATATTTTCAAATCACCATTCGCCTCTTCGCATGATCGGGTACGCTGACAACAGCCACACGTATCAAAATTACGTTCCGAACATCTTCACGTACCAGCCGGGTTTCGCAAGGAAGGACGCCAACGAGAATTTCCATTTGCTGCCCCCGGGCGGGAAATCCATACATCAACTGCAAGAAGAGGCGGATTTCCGACTGAGAAAGGTCTTCCTCGAAGCGCAGAAAAATCATAAACTGATCGAAGACAAGATCAAAAAGCTGAAGAACGAATACGGATACGGCACCATCGGCTACGCGGGATACAAGAACTCCATCAGGTACGAACCAATCGATCTGGGCACCCACAGCGTCGTCGATCTCGGAGATGCGATTGACAATCAAAACGGAAACTTGAGACTCGCCATGCAAACGACGCGAATCACCAACACCCTGGGCGTGCGGATTCCTCAACCGTATCCGGCATCGACCATCGAGCCACATCCTACCGGCGACATCGCGCACACGGGCAGCAATGCGGAACAGTATCCGATCGCACTCGGGATTGATTTTTCGGATAAAGGCATTTCGGCCGGGCCGAGTTCGTTCATCGCGAAAAACAGGGCCGGAGAAAATGAGATTCCTGCAGGAACCGGAGCCTAAACCGATCAGAAGAGCTCACCCCGTAAGTTCCAGCGGAAGCGCATCGCGAGTTCGACCGTTTGGATAGCCAATAAATTCTATGAATACAGAAAAATTTTAAGTGATAAATGCTCAAATCTTCACCGTCAATATCTTTGGCCAAATAATTGTCTTCGAGTTCCATTTTCACGTCGCTTGCCATCGGAGCTTGCACTAAACCAAAATTTTCGGGAATTCAGCTCTCCGTTGCTGTTTCGTTGACGGCCTCGGTTAATTTTCATTTCACTTGCGCCAGACTAAAAGCGAGACTTAAATTCCCGTCAGGTGCCGAAATGACATTTCAACAATTTTTCCGAAAAAGCGAATTTCAATCCACTGCGATATTTCCGCATTCGGACGATTCATTTTACGGCCGTGGGGATCCGCGCCACGTGATCCTACAACCGGAGGTGCCAACCCCGGGATGCTCCACGGAGCGAAAATCATTCTTGCTTTTCCGATGGTTCCCACATGTCCGTGAACAACGTGTGCCGAACGAAACAATAATTTCGAGGCTTCCCGTCAGTTGCCGATCACTTCGGCTTCCCACATTCTCCTGCAGTTCCGAGGGTCCCTCCTCCTTTTCCGCATTGTGGGGCCCTCGTTCCGGCAACCTGCTGGCGCCTCCGTCGTCGGTCTTTAACAATCCAGATTCGGCATCCAGGTCCCGCAGCCGATCAGTCGCCTTTACCCGTCGTATTTTTCAACGCGGCACGACCTTTCCCCCACGACGAGCCTCAGCTCTTTTAGGTTGCCTCCCCTGACTGCGTTTCGGCATAAAACCGAACCCGTTGCAAGAAACATAATTCGGTTATTCGTTAACATTTACTTTTCCCCACTGCCGTAAAAATCATGTAAATAATCAATTTAACTTAAATTCGTGCGCAACCACAAACTGCACGTCCTCATGCGGGATTAATTATTATTGCCTTTCGCTGACGAAATAACCGAAACGCTCGATCGGGCATTGAGGGGCCGAAGCTTAAATTACCTTTTCCTTTTTCCAAATAACAAGCGCCTGGGAAATATGAAACAGTTTAAAAGTTTCACAACAACAACGTCGGATTCGTGATGTCGGACGGAGATTTTTCCGTCGAACGAACGGGTCAGTTCCCGCGCGGACCCCTCGGTCGGCATCGGTTCGTCGGGGCCGACGCAGGAGGCGAGGATCGAGCCACCCTCAGGCCGCCCCGACCCGACCTGTTCGCGGCATCGGGGAAGAAGCCCCGAACCTTCCTCCCCCGGTCTCGTCCGGCGATCTGCGCCCCGGGCACGAACAAACGACGCCGTCACGCCGCCGCGCTCCAAAACCTCGCCCCTTCGTGCCCGAATTCTCGGGGGTCGTCACGCGGCACCTCGCGCAAAAGGTTAGCGGATAGCGAGTTCCGTGGACGCTTGCGAAATTTTCTCCATCGATCCTCGCACCTCCAGAAAATCGAATTTCGAGTTATCGAAAATGGCGCATCGACTTAACGTTCGCGGAAGGGGGGTTCCGTCCGATTTTCCTTTTCGCCCATCTTCCCCCCAATCCGATGACGCTGTCACGTAATATCTGAACGTCGTTTGTCGTCTCATCAAATCAAGTTTTTTAAACTATTCGCGACATGCGAAAATGATAAATATCAGAGACAGACGACCGGCAGTATTAGCACATAGCGGACTTCCTTATGAACGATATAAACATAAATTTTATAATTCAACCGATTCATTGGCATAATTGGAAAAATTGTTGAGCAAGATGTGAATCTTACATTTTTCTGCGGAGCGAGATTCGGCTGTAGTGTTAACGGAAAATTATGCACATTTGTGTGGTCGGTTGTTAGAAACCGTATTTTACATTCATGCGCAATAATTCATATCTTCAAATTAATCCCACGAAAACTTACACGTGCACGAACCGTTCGAGACTCGGTAAATTTCAATCGGGCCCGGCCATTTGATCGACTGCGCTTTGTCGCTCCGTTCGCGTCGCCGGCTTCCGGAGACTTTTCTCCGCGAGGGAATTTTGCTGCCGTCCCGCAGGAATCAATTTCCTCGTCGGAAAGGTAAAATAAGGTTTTTCGTTTTCGGATCGGAGGAAAGCTTCTTCGCATTCGGAATTGGCCGCGTGATCGGCAGATTGCGCAAGCGGGAAAGGGAAACTTTTTCCAAGCGGCCTAAAGACCGGGACCTCCTCCGCGGAAAATCCCTCGAAGGCGCTTTCCCGCGGAGGGCGGACAGGAAGCGTCAGTTTCACTTCATTTCCTCTCCCTGACCTTTTGTTTTTCCCTCCTTCGGGGTGCGCCGGCGTCCACGGCCAAACCTCGGCGCGGGGTAATCAGGAGGTGCCGCAGCAGCGTCTAACGACGGCGTTCGGTTACCGAACGGAAAAGGAACTTCGTCCGGAGCCTTTCCTTCGACCGAGCAACAGGTGAAAAATGATAAACTTTGCTAATACAAAAAAATAACTCTATTTTTTTCCTTTTTTTTTTCAACTTTCATTCCAACTTTACACATATACGTATGAAAAACATTTGTTTTTAAAAAAATTAAATCTACATCTAATTGTATAAAAAAAAAGCAAGTCAAATGACAAAATAGGAAAAAAAATTGTCATAACAAATAACGATTGGAAAAAGGAATTTTTGCTTCTTAAATATATACGCATTTTTTGCATATACAAATACAACAATAATGCATCATCGGATGAGTGACACATGCGTTTTCTAAGGATGACCAACGAAAAAATGTTTCTGCTGCGTGTTATGTAAACATAATGTTCAACGAAGTAATTATAATATTTATGCTCAAAAAAGAAAATAATCATTTTACAATCGTTAACATAATGAGCTCAAATAAATCGTGAAGTCTCCTTTCTACTAGATGTACTGGCAAATTATTACATAATAACGTCGAATAATATTACGTTTGAGCACAAAAGACAGTCCCCGCATCCATTGCGCACGCATTTAATCCGATAATGCAAAATTTTGCATCATTACAATTCATTACAATTAATAAAATTAGCTGAGATACACGCAAAACAGAGAAAAAATGGACGACTCAGGTTTGGACGGAGATCTATTTCGGTATGTTGCAGGGGTGAAAAATTATTGCACGCAGTCCCCAAAACTCCAAAAGGCATTTTCGGTTGAGACGGATTTGTACCAGGAGGAATAAAAACAAATCACAGCAGATTTTCCCTTTTTTTGCTAATTTGGCATAATTCGAGCTGACGGTCTAGTAATGGCCGTGGCCGTAGTCGTGGGCGTCGTGGTGGTAGTCGTGGTGCTTCACGACAACCGGCACGGCCTGCTTCACGTAAACCGGATGGGGCACCGGCACCGGCTTCGGAACCTCGACCGGCACGGCGACGGGTTTGGGGACGTGAACGGGGTACGGCTGTGGCACGGGAACCTTAACCTCTACGGGGTAAGGCACGTGCTTCTCGACGGTGACCGGGTACGGTTTCGGGACGTGGACCGGATACGGACGATCGACCGGCACGGCCACCGGGACTTTAACCGGGTACGGGACGTGCTTTTCAACCGGGACGGGAACCGGGACGTGCTTCTCCACCGGAACGGCGACGGGGACCTTAACCGGGTAGGGTACGGGTTTTTCGACCGGATACGGAACGGGAACCTGCTTCTCGATGTGGACGGGGTACGGCCTGTCGACCGGTACGGCGACCGGAACTTTTACCGGGTACGGGGCCGGTACCGTTTTCTCGATGTGCACCGGATACGGTCTGTCGACCGGAACGGCCACGGGAACCTTAACTGGATACGGCTGCGGCACGGCATAGGCGGTTTCCTTGTTGATGACGATGGATTTAACGTGGGAATCTCCATAGGCGACTCCTCCCAGACCACCCAAGGCGTAGCCGGCTCCGGATCCGTACAGAGCGTGGCCGGACAAGAGACCATTTCCGTATCCGTATCCCAAATCGACTAAACCTCTCTTTTCTTGAGTCTTCGGTTTATCCTTACTGGCTTCTTCGGCAAGAGCCAAACCGAAGATGGCAAGAGCGCAGATCTGAAAGTGAGAAATCAAGTTCGAATTATTGAGTCGGACGCTTGCTCGCGAAGCTTCATGCGGCACCTCGGTATCGCGGAACAGCCCTTGCACCGTCGAAAAACAACGAGCCGCGGTCGACCACCTTGGTCCGCGATTTTCATCGGGGCGCGGTCGAACGCCTCGGCTGCCCGCGTTCGCTCCGTCACTTCGAACGGCTTCGGAAACCCGCAGAAGGCGACCGGCGCTTCCTGCACGTCGCGAGCACGAATCGCAAACCGGAGCAGGGCACTGGACGCCGGCCAACGCGCATACAACACGCAACGGATAAAGCGTCACGCGGAAGGGGAAGTCGGGCAACCTGCACAGCGCAAATTCCTCAACGGACGTAATTAACATCACCGAACGTTCCACGCGGCGAGAAGGAGGCAAAGCGACACAACCCGACTTTGGGTGCGCAGACAGAATGTGAATTGCGAAAGAGCCATCCGAAAAAAGGGAACTCGTTGCGTAACGCAACGATGATAGCTAAAATTTGAGAAGGTTAACATAATTATAAACATGTACGTATCCGAGCGCGCGTACGCACATACACATAATACATACACGTAAATGGTCGGTCTAGGCACACGTAAAGGAAAATTTTACGCCAAAAAGCGACGCTCTCCGTTACATAAGAACGGAAGCGGACCGACTTTTGACGCGGTTTCTCCACGCGAATCCTCAAATTGATTTTCGCGACCCCCGGAGCCCGTCCTCAGGTACTGGCTCCCAACGATCCAAGCCAGATGGAACCTCAGCTCGATCGCCGGTCATTCAGTTGCTCCGGACGACCCCTTCCTTCCGCTTCTTATTTGACTTCCGGTAGGGTGGCGCTTAAACGGCGCTTCGAGGCAACGCGATTCCCGCCGCCACGGCGATTGCGTCCACGTCGCGCCTGCCGCATCTCTCCACCGACTTCGCTCAATCCCGATGCAATTCTGCAAATTGAACCCAGTGACACGGCTCCCCAACCCGAGCCCGGTCAAAGTGATGGCGAGGAAGAAAATAACGGGGTTTTTGGAGCGACAAAAGCTTTACTTCAGCCTTTTGATCGCCGGGTTCCTGTACTGCCCAGCGCTGGTCGGTCGTTTCCTTCAGCGGGAGCCGGTAAATTCTGACGTTTTCGGGGCCGGAAGAATTCCCCCGGGGAGCATTAACCCGAATCCGCCGAGGAGAAAATGAGAATCGAGCCGTTAAACGCGAAATAATCTACGAAGACAAATAAGGCCGTATAGAAGACATATTGAAACCGATCTCGTCAGCGGGTCTTAATTATATGGTTCAACATCCGTCCGATTCGAGAAAACTCTTTAAAAAACTCAATTTAAATACGGACTTCGGCGATCTTGTCAGTCCGATATTTTAATGTGAGAAAGCTTGATTTATCGACGAAACGAGGAAATGCGGAGCGCGGGTAAAAAAACGAAACGGCAGCCGCTAAGCGGAAAAAACCGTAAGAAAACGTTTCGGCTCCGAGAAGGAAGCAAAGCCCGGCGAAGGCGTCGAACTGAATTTCCGGTGCTCAGCGTCACTCCGAACGGAGAACGCTCGGAATTCGCACAAATTTCCGTTCCCGCTCCCTCCTCCCTCGCTTGGGACAAAAGAAGACGGATCAGCGACGCAGACGCGAAATCGACGCGAGAACGTTCGGGCAAATGCGCGTTAAAAAAAAAAAAAAGAATAAACAAATAAATAAAAGCGAAAAATGCTTCGCCCGCGACGCACGCGCAGCGATCAACAAGCGGAAAAGGCTAACGGAAAACGGAAAAATTAAACGTTCGACAATTTTCAAAATCGCGAGGGAAGAAATTTCCCCGCCGACGTCGGCCCCGATCGACCAATCGCCTTTCGCTCCGCGTTCGAACATGGCCACCCGAAGCGGGAGAAATAAACGGATCTCTGCCTCGAAAATCGAAAAATCGAAAGGTAGAACTTACCCAGAATTTCATGGCTTTTGCGTGCGTAAGTCCCAAAAAACTTTTTAAAGAATTTAAGATTTTCTGATTTAAAAAAAAAATAAACGATAATAAGTTCGAACTGACTCCGCAATATTATTTATTCGCTTTTATAAGACTCCCACCAAGGCATATTACGAATTGCATCCATAGAGAAAAAACACTTTAACAGCTCTTTCATATTAGGTATTTCGAGCGAGCTCGCAAAAGAAGCCGAGAGCACCGATATGATAAACACGGGCAACCGGACTCTTCTTACGGTCGAGCGACCGGTAAATAACTCCCGAGAACCATTTACATGCTGTCGAGGCATTTTGGAATTATTTCTGATGTTTTTCGTTATTTTGCCATTAAAAATAATTCTTTTCACTGCGGACGAACCGGATCGTTGATTAACGGGCGGAATTGCGTCCGAATTTCGCCAGGGACCGCCATTAATTATTGCCACTAAAATCCTTCGTTCCCCCTTTCCTTTTTCGGATCGGCGGAAATTTCGGACGAGTCCGAAAACCGACAGAAACATCATCGTTATCCGCAAAAAAATGGCCGACGGACGCCGATTCGGAAACTCGAGTTTCGTGATTGCTTCGTTAGAACGGAATCACCGCATTGACTCATCGCGGATCCCGCGTGTACGTACCTGAAACGTGCGTAATAGTGAATTTCTTTTTTCCCCCAATAAAATCATTTGATGCCCGGAATTTCGTTTCGTTTCCGACGCTGCTGCGTCGGTTCGTCGCATTTTTCTTTAAGGTTCCTCATAAACCGCACAGTCCGACAGCCCACCAATCCTTCCGTACGATTAGTTAGCAAAAATGCGAAAGAAAGCGTTCGTCTTCCTAACGTTCCGCCGGGGCATCATCATGGACGTGAAGCTTTTTTAGTTCGCGTTCGATTTCTTTCCCTCCTGCTCCATTAAAAACGTTCATTCGCCTCCATCGAGGCATTTCCCACCAATAATTATTTTTAAGTTTGGGAGGTTCACGACGGCGCCATTCGAGAGAGTTCTCCGCTCAGGTTTTGATTCCGAACTTTGCTTCGTTCCTCCCAGGTTTGCCGTTTTACTTATAAGCGATGCTTCTCGTTAAGATTTTTGAAATATATTTGAGAGAAATACGCGGTTAGAATGATTTATATTTCCGGCAGCCGAATCGCATCTCGGATTAATAACAATCGCAATTGTTCAGCTTGGAAAAAAAAACAGAAAAATAAGAGGTTACGAAACGGGGATTTGAAAAAGATTAACGAAGCGGAGTTTGATTCTTTTCCTTTCAGGAAAAAAAAAAAAGAAAAGAAAAGAAAAGAAAACCCCCGGGGGATTTTCCGACGTCGGAAAAGCGCCATTTTCGAAGGTAATTTGACAGAGACCGACATCCGGCGAACGGAAGGCGGATGCTGCTGTCGGACGACAAGTTCTTTCGGATGCTGCGAACACTTTTCAGGGGAGCAGTTGCGACGCGGGGCACGGAATCGGGCGGGATCAGCGATTTCCGATGCATTTCCACAGCACGCGAACCGGGAGAGTGCGCTCGGGGTGTTCTCCCGCGCCCTCGGCGCGGCGCTGCCAACTTCAGCGGGCTCGGTGATGAAGGGCCGCGCGAGAAATTCCGAATTGCGGAGTCGGCGCTCCGGATCGAAGCGGAGACGCGGAAAGAAATTTCTTTTTTTTTTTTTTCCTCACTTCCCCGACGGAATCGCCGCTCCCGTTTCGACCCCCGCCCGCCCCCGCCGTGGCACTCGAACGGCAACCCTCGACGTGACCGATTTCCGGCAACCGATAACCCATTTCGGAGGGTCCTGATTCGCGTTTCCTTCCGGTTCCGAGGGATCCCCGGGGGGGTGGTTCGCCCGGAGTCGATTTTCCGGCGTCGGCCGGAGACGGAGTCCGCCCCGAGGTTCATTCTGGGACGTTGTCCGTTTAAGAGAATGACTTACAAAAATAGCCAATTTTGTCGCAATGTTTTCGCAGGGAAAAAGTAATGGCTTCAATATGGTAAACGCCATTAAATCAGCCTTGAAAGGTATATATTTTGCAAAATTAGCGTAATCATATTATTTGTAGAACAATTTCGCGCACGTTCCATAATAAACGTCCTTGCGGTAAATGTTTTTTCATCCCTTGCAAATGCTTTTCTCCCAAAACCGGTCGAACCCCCGAGACAATTCGTTTATTTCCAGATTTAATTGAAAACGGCGTGTGCCGGTCATTAGCTGGTTATAAATAAAACTGGTATTGCATTCCGCATTTACATAATTTCCGAAAGTAAGTTGACGCGCGATTAAATAATTTCAATTTTGCATATAACAAACAACGTTCATTCTCGATGCATATCGGGTAACGCTCGATCGGCATGCGTTCGGGTTAAAAACCCGGCGTGCGACGGAGTTTCCACTTGCAGCGGTCCGGAACAGCGGAAACGAGGTGCCCGTCCGCCTTCCGAAGTCGGAACCTCCGCAGCGTCGGTCATCCGCCAGCGTGCGATTCGCATCCCTCCGGGATTTCGAAGGCTCCGACGCAAGTGCGTCGGGTCGGCGGCACTCGCTCGATCCGCAGGATCCCGTCCCGGAACGGTTCGCCCGTTCGGCGCTGCCGCGTTTCGAAACCGCGGCTTCGACCCCCGGGGAGCGAGCCACCGCAAGCGATAAAATTCAGGTCAAAATCGAGGGAAAACGGAGGAGAAAAAGCGTTGTTCGCGTCGAATTTGATTAATTCGGTTCTTTAATGGCTCCGACCGAGCCTCGGATTCACTTCTTGTTTATGGCAGTCGAAGGCCGCAACAGGTCGGCGAGATCGGCGAGGAAGAGTGAAGGGCACCGGGCCCGCCGAGCGGAATGAAAATGGCAGAAACTGAAATCGCGCTCACGACTTTTACCTGGCCCGAGGCCCCCGCGTTGCCGAAACCGAAGCCGAGGACTCCTCCAAAGGGGCGAACCACCGGCCGAGGCGCGGCGCCGCGTCCGCAGCCTCCGAAATTCGATCGGTGCATCGGGATTCGTCGCCCGGGGACATTTCCTCTCGTCGAATCCTCCTTCGGCGGTTCGTTTCCCTCGCCCGTCAAACGAGTTCTTCACGGCTCCGAGAATATCGTCGAGCACTTCCTTCACCGCCGGAGGAAAGCGGAGGCATTTTCCGTTTCCAGCGACGCATCGCGCTCGTCGAAGCCGTTTCCCGGTCTCCCCCCGGGACGTCGCAGGTTTCGGGTTTGTTCGTCTTGAGCCTCTCGCTCCATAACTTCCTCCTCCCTTGGGTCCCGCTTCCTCCTTTTCGCTCCGATCCTCGCCTTTCTGTCTTCTTCATTCGGACTTAAGCTCCCGAGCCGGCCGAAAGCGAGGCCGGGGGCGACCCGCCGAACCGGGATCGAACCTCGGGCGACGGGCCCCAGCGTACCTGGATTCGCTCCTTTTTAGGTTTCTCCCGCTGCTCCGACGATTTTATTGGCTCAAATGGAGATTTTTAATTACTCCGCGGCTCTGCAGTTTTTAACGATGTGATTTATAACGTCCATAACCTAGTTTCGCAGATTGGGATTGTTTCTTTTTCTTCACGTTCCCCCGCAGGAGTTTTGTTCTCTTTTGCGTCAATTAACATCTTGAAAGTTCCGAGCGAGTCTGAGATAATTCAAAATTTCCCTTGCGAGTCGCCTTGATCCGGAAAATGGATCCGATTCGAAGTTTCCGCCGCCGGCCCGAAAGCGAGCGAGACCCGCGATTCGCCGGGGTGGAAAAGCCCCGGTTCGGAATTGTCGCGGAGTCGACACGATAAATAAAGCGGATGCACCGTCGCCGCTCGGATAAATTTCCGCAGTCGGACATTTCATTTTGTGCGGACGAACGGGCGCTTCGCATAAGTCGTGAACTCGATTCGCGTCGCATCAGCGTACGACTTAGGATCATCCGGAAGGAATTTCACTCCCGGTGCCACGGAGTTGGCCATTTTCTCCGGCGCCTCCGCGCCGCAAGACGTGTCATTAGCGAAAGATCCTTTTCCCCTCCCCACCCTTTTTCTGTGGTCGCATGAATCGTGGATTTTCCGGGGCGAGTGACGTAATCGTTTAATTACGGCGCGCAACGCCACCCAAAGTAAATATACGCACATAGATGGCTTTAGAAAACTTCATTTATTTTTTTACGTAATACGGTGAATACCTTTTTTTTTTTTTTTTTTTTTATATAACATCTTTTCGGTTCACATTATCTGCTCCAAATTTTAAATCCAATCTTGCTCAAATCAATGCCGGCGGTTAAACGATCTCGGTTGTCCCCATTACAATGTTTTTTAACGCTCATTTGTTGTAGTGAAGTTTCGGGTAAAATTTCGACGGTTGTCGAACGCCGGGGGCCGAGCAATGGAGCGACGTCGAGAGCAACAAAGAGAATTCTCCATTCGCCGATCCGGCGTAAACAGTTTTCGGTTGGCAGCTCTCGAGAGTCCGCAACGCTTCTTACCAACCCCGACGTTCGCGTGGCGTCGCGCTTTCCGCAGCCCGAGCGACGGCAGCGGGCCGATCGCCGGGCGCGGGATGTCGACCTCCTTCTGCTTCCCCGTTTCTCCGACTTCCCGTCGCTCCTCGCGCCTTTCTCCCGGGGCGTGCTTCTCGGCCCTCGTCGAAAGGGACTCGTTGCCGGTCCAATCTGCGAGAATCGGACGGTGGCGACCGTCCGGCCAGCGACGCAAAAACTCCGAAGGCGGTCTCGACGTCTCCCGCGATCGGTGCGGGACCTTGGCGTGCGACCGCCACTCTTCCGCGAGACGGTGCCCGGCGACGGCCCGGACGTTCTCTCCGGGCAGCCCCTCCCGCGAAGGAGAACGGAAGAACCGATCGAAGCCCCCCCGCGGAAACCCGATCGAGCCTTCCCGCGTGCACCCGGACCGAGACGGTGCTCGCCTTGACATTTCCGCAATCGACCGAAATTACCGTTCGGATAATTAAGCCATCGTCGTGGCTTCAACCCATCGGGGACCTTCTGGAAGAACATAGGAACCCAAATGCATCTGGACAGCGATTCTTTCGTCATCTAATTACCCGCAATCACCCGGTAATTGGTGACGATTGCAATGGTTTGGCGCAACACCATTAATCATATTTCCTATATGTGGACCCGATTTTAGGGCGATTTGTATTTTCTTCGTAATCGGGGAAGAGAAGGCGCAAGTTGCAGCGTTATCCGGAGAAATAAATTCCACGGCAGCCGGTGCAAAGCGGAAAAAGGAGCACGGCCCAAACAGTCCAGGCAATAACCAACCGTCACGCTGTTGCTGCTCGGTTCGGACCGGCGTCTTGGTTTTCATGCCTGGCGCCAATTTTTCCCGCGAACATCGCAATCGTCTGCAGCGTCGAAACCCGGTCGTGTCCTAACCTAGCCGGACTCGGTCCTTCCAATCCTCGAGGCGCGGAAATTGAAACTTCGTCGGGTCCCCGCTACCATGACGCGGTGGCAGATCGTAATCTGGCGCTGTTTCGAGGCCGAGCACGCTTTTTTTTTCCTACAGTAAACGGCGCATTATCGGAGAATCGAAATACATGCAGTTAAATGTATTAATTGTATTTGGAAACGTATGTGAATATCCATTATGCAACGCTCAGACAAAGATAGATAAACGAAAAACGGTTTCGTTTCCTTTCCCTTCCTTCGTGGCTCACTTTCAACGACAAACGACGGTTCGTGTTGTAACCGGCAAGACAAGGCCGACTCCGATTATTCAAACGCAAGGCTTAAAGAACTTTCCAACGAATTTCCAGGTGAACGTTTTCCTTCCGGATGCCTCGGACGCGAAACGCGGGGCGGCGGCTTTCCGACAAGGCGCTGGAGCCGGTCGAAGCCCTCGCGCTGCCTCCGCAGTTGCAGGAAACCCTTTTTCCTTTCGCGAAACCGCGGAGGCCTCGCAGTTTCCCGCGCTCCGCTTCCCGCATCGGAAGCGGAGGAATTTGTGAATGATCCGCAGTTCGCATCGCCATCTTTTGCACCCTCGAACGTGCAACAACCCAGTACCGCATCGCAGTTTCCCGTGCGCATGTGTCCACGTAATCGCACGTCAGCCTCAGCGTTAAATTGCGGTGAGCGAGGCCCGCGATCCACGCGAGCGACGTCGAAAATTTTGAAAAGCGAAATTAATTATGCTTTATTTTTAATAATTGAATAATCCTAATTCAAATTAGATTGATGAAGTGGGAAAATATTTTCAAATTTTCATGCGAAAAGCTCTTTTCTTTCCCAGATGAAGGGGCTCAGGTTTCTTTTGTCCAAAAGATTTTCTCAAAAAAAAAAAATAAAAAACGAAAATTTCGGTGAAAAAGATGAATGTGTTCAGAGAGCGATTTGCGAAACATCAAACACGTTATCCGTGTTCTCTATCAAGTTCGCATTTTACTTTAATACACAATTATTCAAAATACTTTTACACGTCTGGCATATTTATAAATATGCAATCTTAATGATATATAATGAGGCGTTGGTTATATTTAACAATGAGCAGCCGCTGGTAATTTTAATGCATCGAATTTTTTTTTTTTTTTAAAAGAAAAAAAACAAATCAATGGACATGAAAAAATTCATTGTGCTTTAAATTAATACATAACACACGCTATTTATGAATGGTTTTTTTTATATATTTATTATAAACATTATCGCATTTGTATTATATTTCTCTTTCAGTGTTTGATCAAAATTTATCCGAGTAAATTTTCCTTTCTCGACAGTTCGTTTCCTTCTGCCCGATTTGCGGGCTAAAGCCTTTTGAGTAGAATGTTAATAAAGTAAGCCGTATCGGCCAAATCCATACATATATATATATCTGTAAAGATGTACGTATTGCGACGTTTAAATTTCGCCAGATATTTTAGCAGATGCATTTATTCGCGTAAAAGCTGTGAAGAAATTGTAAAAGTTTTATATGTGCTTACAAAAAATTACCGTTCACATGTATTGTATTTCTGTTTCATTAAATTTTTTTATTTCTTTGAATGTTTAAATTTAAGTGAAAATACGTATTGGTGCGTAAATATATATAATCTTTTTAACTGCACTACCAAAGCTGTATTTTATGTACTTAACAGCACGGCGCTGGAAGATGAATTTTTTCATGAAATCATGTCCTGTTTTTTATTATATTTAAGCGAAAAATCGAAATTCACCAGAAGGGGAAGATGCAGGCATTGCCGATGCAGGAGAGGCAGACCAAAAGGCGTCAAAGTATAAAAAGAAATCGAGTGAATAATGTAACGTATCTGTCGAAATATGCGAAAAACCAATTATAAAAATGCAAATTAATTTCAATGTTTCATTAATCTAAGAAAATTTTCGGGCTGACAATGCGTCCGCATTTAATGGCCGGTTGTGCAAGTTATAATGAGAAGGGCCATGAAATAAAATCCCAAATTAAATTTTTTTCTCTTCTCTTACCGCGTTGCGCGATGTTTGGAAAGAACGATTCGGGTCGTCGCGGATCGACGAGGGCCGAGGGATGGAAATGCGACCTGGGAGGGTCGCCCGACCCTGCAGGCGGGCGACTCCGGCCGAAAAACCTGGAAACTGGCAAAACCGTCGCCCTTGCATAACGGAGATATCGATGCCGTGTCTGTTAGTGCGGCGGAAATACGCTGCACATACCTAAATGCATCGTTGCGTCACGCGGGACACGGATTTTAGCGGTCGAAGAGAACGGAGACGAGACTCGTGCCGCTTAAAAGAAATTGATTCCCCCGGCGGATGGCAACGGAAGACCAGAAGCATGTGCGTAAAAATGTGATATAATCCACCCCGTAATTTTGGGAGTCAGTGATTGCATGGGAAGAGACGAACACGGAGCGACGTAACCGAAGAAGGAAGTAACGGGGAGCGTGATGTAAACTTGGAGGAAAGTGCGCGAAGATGGTCGGACGCCATTCCGATTTCGCAAAGTATTAGGTTACGTGCGAGAGGGAGCGCGATGACCGGTATGCAGATGAGAGAAATGATCTTGACAAGGAGCCGGCGAGAAAACGTGGAATTAGCGTCGCGAACGAGGATGCGATCACCGCCCGCCTTGCCTCATTTGCGGCGTCCGTCGCAGCAAAATCGACCGTAAGCGCTTTCGATCGAGCTTCCCCCGACGTGGTTGCGGGAAGTGATATCCTCGCCTCTTCCTGCAGGTTTCGCGAGAGTCGAGCGGCGACGGCGACCTTCCGAACGGGAAGAAACTCCTCCGTGCCATAAATCTGTCAGTGATTGCTCCGCGAATCGGACGTCGAGGAAGCCCAATTGCAGTCTGGCGCGACGAAAGCCCGGTTTATCCCAACAGGAAATTCCGTCACCTCTGGAGAACCGCCAGTAGAAAGGTTGTCCAGCCCCTGGGCGGGGGTGTCGAATCTGCAAGCCAGCATTACCGTAAGGTGCAAGTCAGCGGAATTGCTCGAGACACACCAAGATCGCAAAAGTTGCACGTAGCGCAACCCAGAAATCGAACATTGTAAGAATTTATGAAGCCCGAAAGAAGTGGAAAACTCAGTTTCCTCCTCGTATAAAGTATATCATTCCGGGTGTTACAACTAATACAGATTTCTAATTCTATACTTTTGCTTTTACAATTATTTTAAATTTAAATTATTTCAAGACCATATATTACCTCTAATGTATATCATTACCTGGCACGAGTTGTTCGGCGTAATAAGAGCGCATTGCGCTCGACTTTATAATCAATATGAAAACATTGCAATTAATATGTATTACGCAAAGAATCTTATGTACCATATGTTTTATTATTTTTACTCACGAATGGCCATTTGCGTTGCACGGTCCAAGGATTGGCCAATAATGTCCCCGATGCCCCGCCGGAGAAATTGAACGTTTCCGTCAGCACGGGTCAGCCCGGTTCCAAATATCTGCACGGAAGATGAGAATTTCCCACAATAAGCGGACCTTCAAGAATAAAATAAAATGAATAAAAATAATCTCAATGGAAGCTTCTCGAACGTAAGGGAACATTTCAATTTTTGCCGAAACAGAGAACAAGAAACATCTCAGTTACGAATCGAGTTCGTTCACAGCTTATCGCAAAATGTCCGCTCCATCTGATTGCCCATCATTACGCGAATATTACCGTAATAGTGAACGTGTCGAGGGATTCTAAAATTTGAATTCCCGCGAGCGGAAATGGATCTCCGGACGGAAGCGCGAGCACGTTTCCGGTTAGGACGTCGTCAGGTCGACGCGAAAGCTCGCCTCTCCCGCGGGATCAGGAGTTATCCCGATTCCCGTTGCGGATATTGCTGCTCGCTCGGATCGATCTCCCGAGCGTCGTTCGTCTGCTTCCCGACGGAAATTTTCGAAACTCTCCGACGACCGCGTCGGTCGCTGACTCATTTCAACGACGAAGTGCCCTCGGTGCCGGCGCAAAAAGGGAAACGCAGGAGAGGAAGGCGTTCGGCCGTTGGAGACCACCGCCGCGCTCGAGCGAAACCTCCGACGAAAGCGTCGGCAGCGAAGGTTCGGCCGCTGGTCCGCTCCGTTTCCCTTCCTCCGAGACGGGGCTCGGCTTCGCACCGAATTTCCTTTTCGCCGCGACGGCGTTTCCGTCGCGGTTTCGACCCGGTCGAAATCGCGGGAAGCCACTTCTCTCTCCACGTGCAAAGAGAATTCCGCTTCGTTATGAAACATTCCGGTTTTAACGAACAAGGTCGGGCGATGCATCTCACAATTCGAACGCCACAATTTTCACCGGTCGGTCGCGCCCATTTAGATTTTCTCCGCGTCTTCTGCTCCTCGTGGCCCCGCGGTATTTCGGTTAGGACCGATCCATCGGGGCCCTTGGCGATCAAAGTTCCGAATTGCTCTTTCGGGTGCTGCATGATGCGACCTCTCTCGGGTCTCCGGAGTCGCTGCTCCGACCCGCAGCCGATCCCAAAACTCGATTTCGACCGGAAACGCGAGATCGAACCGATGCCGATCCGCAGCGATCTTCCCATATCGACTCGCCTCGCTTATCTTACGTAATTGGTAATTTTATTGTATACTAAAAAAAAAAAAAAAGTCGGACGCAAACTGACGTGAATCGTGAGAAACAGACTGGATAATTATGTGTGAGAGGTAGAAAGGATGTTGAAAAAGATCTCGGATCGACCGAGAGCTCGTAAAATGCATCAAGATGGGCTTGCGGTGTGCGCTCGGAAGTGAAACAGTTTTTCCGCTTCCATAGTGCAGGACGTTCGGCAGCAGCATTAACCTAAGCGGACCCGCCCTTTTCGAGGTTTCCCAACATGGCGGAAATGAAAACGGACCAAACACCCGGCCTCGACCACCTTTTTGCACGGTCAACCTTCGAATAACAGGCCGACAAAAGGGACAACCTCGATCCGCGAATGCCGACCAGACCTCGAAGACGGGAAAGAGAGTGATGGGAAAGCGCCTTTGGAACTTTCCCGGCATGGAGAAAAAAAAGGCGACAGCAGCGGAAATGAAGCGATCCAGAGACGGAAACAAGCGAGTTCCCAAAGTTCGACCAATAATCGTCTCAATTGTCTTACATATGTCAAAATTTAATTACTTTCGTTATGTAAATCCACTGTGATGTGACATAACGTTCCTCGCGAGTTGGGCAACGGACGGACAATGCGATTTAACAAAAATGCGCAGCAGTTTGCGAAATCGCGTGAACGGTTTGAAGAAGGGCGATTTCCGGCTCGAGTTTTCCGCAGCCAGTCACCGCCCTTTAATATCCGAAGCGTTTCGCCGGGAGCGCAAGCGATGGACAAACCAATCGATTCGCGGAGGCCGCACCTCCGGGGCAGCTTCCGGGGCTCGTCACACTTCCCTTTGCCCCGCGGACCGACTTCCTTCCTTCTTCGCCCCTGTGCGAGACGCTCTCGCTGAATCACGCAAAAAGAACGGAGGACAGTTAAGGAAGCCGAAAACAAGTTACAGCTGCACATCAGTTCGCTGTCGGGCATAGCATCGACTCAACATTGTACGATTTACGCTCCATCTGTATTAATCGAATACATACATTTGCACACGCAATTACAACCGTAATTTATGCGTGTAGTATAACGATTTAACATTGCTAATCTATATGCTAAATAAAATTTTTTGCACACCTTTTTTTTTTCATGTATTTATTTTTTGTTCCCCGTTTAATTATATAAAATACATTTCAGTTTTTTACAGTTAACGAGAAGGAAAATCATTCGTTTAGCTACATGCGATAATATTTTAATTCTCACAATGAATCGTGGACAAAACACAAACATCCAAAAGAGAGCAAAAATATTTTAAAACCAGATCAACATGAAAACCGATCAAATTAATTTTGATGCTAATAGCAAATACATATATAACATAATTTATCCTGCTGCCTTATTTCGATGTAAAACAGGCACAAGTAAATATGCGCTTAATATCTTTTTAAGAAAAAAACTAGTTAATATAATCAGTTTAATTATTAATTATTTTTATATAATTCACTTGACAACGAACGTTACGAAAAAAATAGGTGCAAGAATTTTTTTGAGCAACTTGTACACCAGCAATAAATAAAATCAAATTTATTTAATAATAATAATAAATAACTAGTCAAATATAATTAACAATAATGTAAAAAAAAAATTTCTTTATATCATAATTTCTACAACATGAACATGACTGAATTTTAATTTTTGAAAATCTTGTTCCTGTTTCGTATTACATATAATATAAAAGACGTTTGAAATAAGTTTTAGAGAATTTATTTACGTATAAAGCGAAGTTGTCTGAATATGAAATGACTACGTCTTAATTTTTCATTTACCCATAATGATGAAAACATATTTCGCCGTTTTAATATGCGTATGCTAATTATAAATTTAAAAAAGAAAAAACAAATAAATGCGACAGGAGAATTAATTACATTTCTCTCAACATTGAAATCTTTTATTTCATTAACATACTGAAGATTACTTAATAAATTAAAGGGTCTGGCGACTTTAAGCAGGGTGTGTACAATATCGGTTTAAACATTTAAATATATATTTAATTATCCAGTTACTGAATTTAAGAGACATTTTCACTATTCTGCATGTCTTATGTGCGTAATCGAATATTGCCGCAACGAAATTCAGGACTTTCTTTGGAATTAATACAATAATATAACAGCGAAAAGTTAAAGCTCCGCGGATTATTCGGGAAAATGATCAAAGGAAAGAAATAAATATATTATAATATGGGTCGTAAATGATTCGTGAAAATTTTTTTGAGGCGCTCAAAGTAAAATGATTTTCCTCCGCTACATCCGAGATTGCTTTACAACCGATTTCGTTTTTTAAGAACATCGGTTGCCATCGCATCAGCACAGTGCGCCTCACGCGAGTAGGACCCGAAGGAAAAATCAAAATTTTCTTTTTCGCACATTTCCCGGACTGCGCCGACAAACCCTCGGGAACGGGGGTTTCCCTTGCACCGACACCCGCATATTTCAAGTGGGATGTAACCCAACAGCGCGATTTGAACATTCGCGGGCTATTCAAATTCGACACGTGGAAACAGAATTCCGAAACAATCTTGTTTTGCATCCCGGTATGGCGTCGAACGCTTTCATTCGCGGTGTCTCCCGCCGGACAATCAAACCAACCCCGATTCGAACCCGCTACATGTCACCCCGCGGGGCTGTTTCCAAGTGAGTCGACAACCCGCCGAAAGGACGTCCTTCAAAGCATTTCGGATTTAGCATTTCCCGCAGGGAAAATAAAGAAAAACAAAATTTATTTTTCCTCCCGATCCAAACGACAGGTTTCAATAACGTCCCCGCCGAAAAAAATTTAATAATTTATTCATATTTTTAAAACTATAATTTCATTTAATCCGCATTATTCCCATTTTAAACGATTTCATACCAGAACCAGTTGCGGTTCACTCGTTAATTCCTGAATTTTTCCTGTGCGCAATTTTCTTTTTCTTTCCCGACAATCGGTTCCCTTCGTTTTCTTGTGGATTTTCGCAACCGGGATCAAAGAGAAGTTCGCTGCGTGAGGAACCGTTCGCATGCCCGGCCGCGGCAAAAGAACGAAGCAACGTTCTGGAAAGCGGCTTCGCGGCACGGCGAACGACATAGATCAGCACGGGGGAAGCCTGGAGTGATCTCCGTTGGTGACGAGGCGCCCGAAATGGCGGGAACCGGCCCGGAGTCGGGGACGGGGCAGAAGCCGCGGAAAAGCAGTGCAAAATTGCACTTTGAAAGTTTGAATTTTTATTGCGTTGAGAGCATCCGAGAAGGTTGCATCATTCAGGCATCGACCTGAAAGGAGAAAAATTCCAATTTGGATTCGATCGGATTCCCATTCAAGCCCACATTCGTAGTAAAAGGGGCTCAACCAATCGGGGCATCTTAATTTCCACACGTTGCATAATGAAAGATGTTAAAACTCGTTTTAAAAATGATCTTTCGAAAACTTTGCATTTTCTTTCTTTTCCATCCGAGCGTGGCATTGCTTTCTAAATTGCTCGAAAATATCCGCAACAGGTGGAAGTGCCCGGTACCTGAACTCCGCCCGTGGCATTCCCTTAATTATTCGCTTATGGAAGTGAATGTGGAAAGATTTCGATGCCAAAGCAGGCACCCGCGGAATGCTAACGCCCGCCGCTCCAGTAGCTGCCCCTTGTTAATTACACTGGTTTCTTTTTTATTTCCATTGCTCGCAAAAGGAAAAAAAACTGCGCCTCCGAGCGAACGGTAACCTCCAAATCTGTCGGGAAAAAAAAGTGGAAACCTTCTCTGAGGAAAGGCTCGAACCCGCGATGCGCACCCGAGGCGACTTCTCTAGCGTCCGTCAGCAGATCGTGCCCCGGTTTGACAATTGGACGGCATCGAGGTTCTTGTTTTGCGTCAGAGATGGCGAAGGAAACCGCACTGCGAGCGACTCCTGTCGGCCGGAGAACCGAGTCAGAAAACGGGAAATTCACCGGGAAACGGGTACGTCAGCTTGCAGTAACCCGGGGCCGGTACCAGTGTCACCGTTGCAACGCGACGGCAGCCTTAACAACTGTCAAATGGTCAGACCTGGAATAACGCAAGCGTTGTTAGCATCGCTTACTCTCTTTTGCGAGGCATTCAAAAAGCCGCTAAAGGCCACCCGTCCGAAAATGTTTCAGGTCGAAGCTTCAGCATCCCTGCAAAGGATTCCAAAATTACAGCGCACGGGAATAGTTAACAATTAACTCTGAACGGAGGGAAATTTCGTCCCAAAACGACGAGTTAATCGTTACTTATGAACTATCGGCATTGAATTTTATTTAATTTTTCCGAAATTGAACTCCGAACGTCGAAATCGTGGCTCGCGTCCTAAGTTAACCCATCGGGAGACCGACCATCAGGTTTTCCGAGCGCCCGAGATGGAGGTGTAAGGGGCAAAAGAAAGGAACATCCCGTCAGAGGCCCCGGTGGAAGTGAATTTCTTACGCAGACGATCTCGCGAGAAAATTAGCCCCAAACGACCGGGCAAGGAAGGACGAACGAATCGGTTCTCCAGGGCAAAAGGCAAGTCAGGTTAATTTTCGGAAGACGCGTGTGAGGAAAGCCAAAATCCCGCCGCCGTCCCTCGACCGTTTGGCAGCCCTGCCGCATTCACCGTCAGGACGTGGCATCAACGCGGACGAGATTTCATCGTGAGAGACGCGCGCAAGGTACGCATCGAAGGGAAAACTTGGCTCATTCGTACCGAACGAGACTGTCCGAGATCGGACATCAGGATTACCTAATTGATGTCTTTTCTCACTCTCCCCGACACTGATTGTTATTTGATGGGCGCATTGCTTCACGGATAGTCACCTCAGACACGTCTGTTAATCAATTAAAATATTAATTTTAAATTTATTGACTTATTTTGACGGTGCCGCGCGAGGCCGGAAATCTTAGGACGCGAAACTTGGCCGTTCTTTTTGGAAAAGGAAGTGCCGCCGGAAACGGAACGGGCAGACGCGACCATTTTCACGCGAGGTCGAGCACTTCGAAAAAGGTTGGTGCTCGATGGTTTCGGCACCGCGAGACCAAACGCCCGTCGCGCCGCATTGACTGCCAGGCACGGCGATCGGCCCCGTTACTTAACCGTGTCGTGCACGGTTTCATTTTCCTCTGTGGAACTCAATCTCAAATTCAAACTTCGGTTTGACATCCGAGCCGATATTTTCTCGTGCTCCGTCGAAGAGACTGCCGTCGTCGGGAAAAATGGCAAATTTCCTCACGTAGCCAACCAACTGGAGAGTCATTAACGCAGTGACGCCAGGAGGGCTCCCGAATGGCCCTCGTCATCGCTCTCGAACTAAGGCACAAATCATCAAATTCAACATCGTGGCGGAATTACTGCTTTATTGTCGCGCATTTTAGACACCACAACGGTGAACCTTGTTCCTCTTGGATTAACTCATCCATTAATGGCAATAAAAACTCCTTTATTGAGATTTCTTTTCATCCCAGCTCGTGAATTTTGTTCCATTCAAGAGTCGATTTCCATATACGGTGCTAAACGAGACATCGTGTAACGCACGAGACCCCTTCGCACGCTCTGTCACGCAAGGGAACCACCCCAGCAGGACTGCCACAAGGCGCACAATAACGCGTGCCGTTCCGATGGCAATGAAATGTAAAGAAAAGGCAAAATTTAGTATATCCATCTCCGAATGGAGCAGTCCAAGCATCCCTGGGATTTGTTGGTACATTGACTGCCTTAAAGTGAATTTGTGCGATGCGACCAGCGATAAAGGTATGCAGGCACTGTTTTTTAATTATTTTCAAGATTCCATGCGGAAAACGATTTCGGGTTACGTAAAAAGTTTCACTTGGATCGTTAACTTCAATTAGTATCTTTTTTTCTGCCTTCGTCGACACACTAATGGACGGACCGGACTAATGAGCGAGCTCCAAAACTTCCACATCTTTCGCGCATCTGGAGTACAAAGAACTTCCGGAGCCAGGCCTTCCGCTTCCTTCCATTCCTGCCGGGCGTCCGCCGCTTCGACGGAAGACGCGAAGGACGGCATTTTTGTCGGCATCCGTCCTGGGGCCGGAAGAAGATGAAATTTTCGGTTTCGAAACCGGCCGCGGGACCGAGACGGAGAATGCTTCGAAACTTTTGCGAGTCCACAAAAATATTTTCGCCCCTTAAGAGGCTTGGATCAAAGGAAGTCGAACAGAATAAATCGCGATCCGTCCGCTGTAGAGAAAGAGGAAAAGAAAAGGCTGCAGAATTCCCGTGATCCTCAGTCTGTCTGGGATCGGACAAGTCTTGGCCAATTCCGCTTCTGTCCTGCGATTCGCAAATGTATATACGTTGAATCTAATTTACCATAATGATGACTAATATATTTATGTTATACATACATTTACATATATATTTAAATTTACATATGTATAATCTATTTATCAAAACTACAGCGACTTTCAATTCACTTAACACATTATTTTGTTGCCTTTCAATTATTAATTACAACATTACAAAAAATATACCGAAATACTTCTTGTTGAATTTTTAAACGATTCCTTTATCAGGATATAGCGTTTCATTTCATTTACAGTCTGTAAAATGGCAGTGGCATCACGAATTAATGCATAAATCATACATACATATATATATGATTCGCTTCGGCATATCTTCCCGTTTATGTAACCGGTTTGGTTTCAATCTCGTTTAATGTTATCCGCATCTTCCGCCAAAACGTGGAAATCTCCTCTCGAATTTTTCTAATCCGTCCATCGACATGATGTAATTTGTGTTTCGACACACGCAATATGCTTTCCATAGTGCGAGAATCGATCTGCTCTCATCTCCCGGCGAATGTTGGACTTCCACGGATGATGCCTCGACTATGTCTTCGAATATTATGTTTTATATATATTATTTCGATGTTTTATGGTTTTTTGATGAATAAATCTCGTAATCTTCTTCATCTTCGTTCGCATTTGAATTTGATGCAAAATATTTTCCGGTCACGATCGAGTCGAACAGTGAAATTCGGACGTCGTCAGATGCGTTTTGCAGGAACTTCTCTTCTCAAATTTTTGTCGTCGCGGGTAGATTCGCCCTCTTTCCCTCGTTACGTCACGCTACCCCTCCGGGAAAAGTATTAACTAGTGCAATCCGCGTAGCGCATTTCTCTGCGGAAAATTTGGGCAAATGCCGTCAGAGCACAGTGGGAGCGCTCCTTATGAGCTCAGCTTTCGATTTTACTTCCGTTTTGCCAGGAGATTCGCATTTGACGCTTTTCGAAAGTGGAAGCTGGGTCCCTACGCAATTTGTCAGATCGCATAAAACGCATGCGGGGCGACATTGTGTAGCACGAATGGGAACTTCTCCCAGAAATCGCCTCCTTCCGGTGTGCCACGATCCAAAGGCGACGGCGAACAACTTTCCAGATTCAAGTTACACGTGAACGTTGGCGTTTTGGCGGGGAAAATTCGGAGCGCTCGGCTCAGAGTGGAGCGCCTTCCATAAATGCGAATCCTCTACCCTCACCTTTACAGTACAATTATTTACTTATTAACAATTAGGTTAGGTTTATAAATAATTGTGAACGAGACTGGCGATCGTTAGGAAACGCCCAACTCAATAAAATTCACTATGTGCAATGCAATTCTTCAGCCTTCCGCAAAAGGGACGGTTGAGAACAATGCAATGAGACCTTCGGAGCTATATCGAGAAAAGCTTCTCGAACTCAAGCGGCGAATGTTCGAGAACCGAAAAAAGGGAAGATACAGATATGGAGATGCGCAAAGGGAAGAAAGCGAATGGGGGAGCAAACTGCCCTTCGCGAGTATACATGAACACATCTGCACGAAGTTCCTTCTCTTTTCGAGACGAGTTGTTCGGTACGTGCAATAAAACTGCGATCAGCAAAGCGGACCCACAGCATGCAGGACGTGGAACAGGTGCCGCAACGCGCGCCTCTTTCCTGTTGAAATAACCAAAATGCAAGGCAATTTCTGAAATAAAGAAAATTTTTCATTAAATTTCACCCAAGCAAAATCAGTTGCGCAAACTTCAAGAAAAAGAAAAAGAAATTTGACAACCCGAAAGTCTCACCTTTAATTAACATACTTTACATGCATTAAGCCCATGTGAAAGAAAAATTATTTGGTCCGTGAGAAGTAGCATAAGTAAAAGGAAAAAAATGCTTATACATATTACATATTGTTCACTCCGTCCAAAATACATTTTGGGACCGAGCTGTTATCCTTTGATATTTACGATTTACATACGTTTCACCATCATAGAATATTCCAAAATACATTGGCCTCAACAAGCGTTGTTCAAAATTAGATTTTTTCGTTGCCACAATCTCATATCAAAACGTTCATTTTTCAATATAACACTGTTAAAATGTCAAAAATGGCGTTGGCACATCGCAGAGGAATCGGTCACTTAGTGTTTATTATTAATATATTTATAAAAGTGTTTCGTAACATCAAAATATTACATTTTCATATAAAAATCAAAGAGTGTTTCGAAAAAAATTTTTTTTTCATTTTTGGGAAAAAAAAGAAATTAGCCGGGACCAGTTTTTAGTTAGGAAAAAAAAGATTAATTTTCTTTACTGCTACTAAAACAATTATTAATAAGGTTGAATAACCTAAAATTCTCCTCGCAAACCTTGCTGTTAGCGCAAATAAATATCGGATGAATAATCACGAAGATGACCATTTAAAGCTATTGTGTAATTTCATCGGTATTATCAGGTCAGGTCATTATATAATAAATACATATTTTATTTCATTCTTCGAAAAAGATCACGTGAAAAAATATGAAAATCCATTCTATGACTCTCAATGTCGTGAAAAGACAATTATTTTACAGTTTTATACTTTAACAAGCATATTAGAGGAAAATTTATGCGTTTATGTTACATAAATTTATACGCGTGCATAATTTTGTCAGGCGCTTTGCGCGTTTAATTACAAAAAATACGCTTACCTGACTTATACATAATATTAATCCGGTGAAGTGATGCCTGAAAATTATGCTAAAGTCTCATATTATGGAAGATTAATGAAAGCATCGTCAGTCGCGAGCCCGCCAGCAGAAGAAACGCTACGGACTTCGGTTATTCTTTCGATGCGATGTACATGACAAACCGTGCCCAAGGACAGGTATCTTTATCGTTCGTCGACTCTGTTTTTCGGGCAGCAGAAAGTTCACCCGCGTACCGAAGGTTCGCAGTTATCGTGCCTTGTTTTCCCGCTCCCTTTCGAAGCTGCGAACGCATCGTTCGAAGAGGAGAAAAGCGCCGCAAGTTGACGAACTTTTTCCTTTCTCGTTTGATGTTCGATCAGGTCACATCGAAAATTCCGCTTGAAAAAGAGAAAAGTTTCCCATTTCTTTCCGTTAGCCTTTTCCTACCGGAAAAGTTCATCGGCCAAAATTGCCTTCGCCAAATTTTCCCCAACACCGAAAACGCTTGGACAATGTCAATAAATGCGATTCCTTTCTCCCACTGAATTTTCGCCCTTCAGTGCGCCAATCGCTGCACTTTCCGACCATTCATCCCCGCCGGGGTCGTAAGTTTGGAGAAATCATACGTTGGATCTGCAACACGTTTAATAATTAACATATCATGTATATATATTTTTTATATATAGGAATATATACGTAAATATGTGTGCGTAAATTTATTTTTAATCCTCATTTCAACAATTTGTAAATTATTACCAAACCAGTCCGATAAACATCCATTTTGGTAGTGGCCAGCCATTGTTCGATTTGTCCTCCGTTTCGGTCTTTTGTACACGAATTGCATCAAACTCGTCTTAAAGTAACTTTTTAGAAAAATCATATACCTGAATGTCGGCTATAAAAGATTTACGCGCGATTTATGTGACACGTTAATTTAAGATTCATATCGCATTTCTTTCTTTTTTTTCTATCGTCTTGTACAGCACGTGCCCAAATATTTTAGTGTTTGGCAAATGGGAAGATCGCCTCTTTTCGACGTTATATAACTAATAACGTCCTTGAACAGGTTGCAACATAACGAAAGCAAAACTTTCTTACTTTATATATATATATATATATGTATACACATATGTGTAATGCATACGCAAGTGTATGATGCGATCGAAGAAAGTACGTAATTTGAGGAGGCTTACTGAAAATCGAATCGAAGCAGCATAATTTTATCCTCTTTACTATTACACAAAACCATATACGTCCGATAATACATCAGCACTCAGTTAAGCGATTTTTAGTGCGTCCACCGGCTCTGTGTGTGCGTATGCAGCGATCTATGCTTTCACTCATTCAAATGTCAATGGGGATTTATTGACCAAACTTTACGTACATAAAGTTCAAGTCAATCAACCCGATAAATCCCTGACCCAGATCACGTTTCCGGTTCATTATCCCGTTAAATCTTTCCGCTCTGTAAATTCCGAATCCATTTTTTTACCCCGCTAAATCCGCGCCACGCTGCAAGCGTTCGAATTGCCGCCAACCTCGTCCGCAACGCGTTCGGAAAACTGCGCATCGAGCCCGACAGGTGGCTGCAAGCGAAAATCAAAATGGCCGCACGCGATGCACTTGAACCGATTAAGTGAAATTTGGCCGGTGCATCGGCTTCGGGAATGCGGATTTTAACCGTATTACATTTTGTTATTCATGTCATTGCATAAGCATTTTCGGCCGCTTCTGAATATTAAAATGCCATTTTAGCTTCCTCCGTCATGGATTCGAATCGAAGAAAATTTCAATTTGTTTGTCATCCGAAATTAAAACAAAATGGAAAAAAGAATTGTGGAAGCGATACAATCGCACAGATTTATTCTCGCCACGAGCGGAGAACAATCCCTAAAATTAGCACGTTCCCCCGGGGGGGGGGGAATATTTTTTAAATGCCGCACTAAAGGCGTAATCGCACCGACGAGAGAGTAAGGAAAATTAAGAAAAACCACCCCAAAAAGGCAAAATGGCGACATGTTAGATCATAAACGAAAGTTTTCCTCGAGACATTCATATTTCATAAGGCTATTTAAAGATCGTATTTGCCAAGACTTATAATTGCACTTATTAATCTCATACAATCATATAATTTACAGCACTGAAAGTACGAGAAAAAAAATGACACGAGCAACCCACTCGCATAATGTAAAATTGATTTGGATTGGAATAAATTATGAAAAAAACACGAGATCCAACATTTTATTTCACCTTCTTAACGAGATTAACTAATTCCAATAATTTTCATCGATTAATGTCCGAGATTTAGCAATAAGGAATTTGAATCAAAATCCGCATGCAATTATTAAAAGGTTAATATCGCCATCCGTGCGTGCATGCAATTTCAAAAAATGAACGTGCTTCAATATCTAAATTTTCTCATTTTCCAGTGCTCCCAGTTGACATCGCAAACTGCGTTGTGCACCGACATTTTCGGACTTTCACCGTGCCGTGTGTTTCGGATGAAAATTTACGGTCTGCATTCGCCGAAAGCCAACGGTGCACGCCACAACTGGTGCCGCAACTCGAACATCGTTTTCGGAGCGAATGGAAGACGAAATTTCCGGTTTTCCAAGCGAATTTCATCCCGGAATTTTCAACCGAAACGTTTCCTCCCTGCCCGATCGTCGGATGCTAACATTTTGAAAGGCCGACGCCGAAGCCCGCCACATTAAACGCCCTGCATCGGGCTGCGGAATTTTGAAGTGAACGCTGCTTTTCACCTGGGAAATTGGAATTTTCCCCGCTACGTTCCAGCCACCCGTCACGGGCGAAATTACTGAACGTTCGACAAATAATATGGACATAAAAATGGGAATAATAATTCGATTCTTTTCGGTGTGGTTTCATACAAAGGAAAGTTATGAAACGACAATTAATTTTGCTTTGTTATAAGGAGCTAATTAAGTGCAATTTTTAACGGCATTAAATTCAGGTTTTTCTTTTTCCTTTTTTCTTATTTATACTTTTTAAAGGTGTAAACGTTATACAACTTTCATAATGGAAACAGAAAAATCGACCGTAATTTTCCATGATTTGATTTGCCGGGAGAATTGGAAAAGCAAATGTCCTTTCATGCGATTCTTCAGAATTGCGGGCACAACATTGATATTTTTCAATATTTAGATGCACGTTTTGAAAAAAAAAAAAGTTTCTGTGCACTGCACAAAATCGGGAATTGGCAATTTTGAAAATCCACACCGAGAAAAGATGTAGCTGAAAAAGCTTTCAACTTACACGATTTTGACAAAGTCTGACGAAAAGATGACCTGCAGACAAATCTGAATATTTCTCAATGAACCGAAAGAAACGATTCTGCTTATTCTTGACTTTCATGCATATCATTTGTGCTAATCTCAATTTAGTTTCCCATCCCGCAGAGCTTTCATCTTAAATGCTGAATAATGAAAAACAAAAAAAAAAAAAAATCTTCATTTCTAACATCGCATCTTTGCGCGGATTTGAAATCTCATCCTTGGCCGATTTCGGACGAACAAATTTCCCTTCAAAAACAACTGTCGAATTTGCCATTTTAAAACGCTGACATCTATCACTGAAAAAACTGTTCGCCCATGTGTATGTTCAATCGGAAAAATTTTAGCAGAAGCAAATTCAGCATCAAATTTATCCGATAATTTTTTTTCAGGTTAGATTAAAAAGTAAAAACAGAATAACTTGAATTTTTTTCAATAATCTATAAATAATAAAATTCCGTTTGGCTTCCTTGACTGCCCAATGCCGAATTATATAACCTAACTTCAGCATCAAAAAAAAGTATTATGTTTTTTATGCAAGGACTGAATGAACGTCATGTCATTCCATGTTTCCGTCAATGTCCACAGTCTGAATGTAAAGAGTTTTAAAAGTGATATATAAAACTCCAACCTCTAAAAAAAAATTAAAATTCTAAGTTCGTTGAAAAAAAAAAGAGGAACATTTCGAAAGACATATTGTGGTAGAAGCAGTATTCTTTGGGAATAATTTTTATTTGATAAAAATCACCTTTTTATTTAATTCCCCGCAAATTGGATTCCACATAAATAATAACCAAATGACATTTACACTTTAATTGAAAATCTACATTAAATTTTTTTTAAAAAAAAAAAGTGATTATAATTTTTCTTTAAAAGAGTATCATTAGCTTTTTTTTGTTGGAAATCTTAAAGTTAATAATAGATGAAATTAATCAGATTTTTTTGTACTTTTGATATTCCCTATGAGATAAAACAGATAACGTTATGAGGAAAAGCAACTTCATCCCACATTATGTCTGAATCAAAATGTACAGACGTGTGGCAAGGTGTAAAGCATACCTTATACTCAAATAAGTGAGTATTAATTTTAGCCATTTCTAACCCAGCAATACTCGGTCCAATTTCAGTTATCTTCCCCAGTTTCACAATCTCATCCAAAACGAAATCATTTAACCGAAAAAAGTTTAAAATTAAAACTTGAAAGAAGGAGAACGTTTAATGACACTCTAAATGTACAAGTAAAAAGATGGCGCCTGCTTTATTCGGATGCTGCAACCTTTAAAAAAAAAAAAAAAAAAAAAAAAAAAAAACACCATTATCCGCTTTTTGCTCTTTATTAAGAAAAATTTAGTTTCGGCAAAAAAAAAGAAATAAATTAAGAATAATAAATTGTTTTCAAATTTGTTCAAAACACAATTACACTTAAAGATAATTTAGAAATTATTCCGATCGTATCGACTACTTCGCTGTCCGCCATTTTTATTATTCCGGGAAAACACACCGGAAATGCGACAAGCGCTCCGCTGTAAAAAAAAAAAAACGTTAATCGAATACACAAGACTTGAGATTACTGTGCTGCTTAAGAAATTTAAAAAAAATATATATTATTTTCTTTTATAGAACATTATGAAGAATATTTTCCAATTTTGGCTTGATCACCTATTCGGTTAAGTAATCGATTCTATAAACACACTTCTGGTTTTCGAAAAATATTTTTGTTTACTGTTTTCGAAGAATGGTTTTGGAGGTCGTGGTTCTCTTCCGGCATCCTCGGTAATCTTTCTTTACAAAATCAAAAGCAAAAATTACTACCGTTCAATTATCGAAGGAATAAAAATTACGTTTTTGGAATCTTTCTTTCAGTTTACTGCTGCTTTTTTGTTTTTCGCAATTCGGTGAGAAATCGAACACACGAGACATGTTTCTATTTTTGCTTTTTTAATACATATAAAAAATTCTTCGAAAACGAATATAACAAAAAAAAAATGTTTTAACACACTTCTGAAACAATTAATTTAACTGGTACCAGGAGGGAATTTCGGATATTTCAGTTATAAATTTAATCAATTTAAATTAAAGCTTAACGTTAACGTTGAGCTAGCAGGTTCCGTGATTTCGATCGTAACCTAAGTCGTGGTAACGCTTCTTTCTTCCGCAAAGAGAGCACAGGGAGGCCTCATAGATATCTTTTTTGAGAGATATTTCTTGCTTGCTTAAAGTATTGTTTTTAATTTCGCAGTCCTTGCCGTCTTTATCCTTGTCGGAACTCGTCGCGTTCTCCAAATTGCTGCAGCAGGATTCCTTTCGGTCCAGGTGGACTCCTGGCGTGTTCGGAGGCGGAGAACCGTTCGGGCTCCTATACCGGAAATTACTGAAGTTTCCCTCGAGTTCGTCCCTCTCCTCGCATTCGAAGGATAATTCGCTGTTGTTCAGCTGGGCATCGCTTTCGGATCTGAAAAGATGCGAAAAAACGTTCACATTTTGCCTGCGGTTCGTGCACGTCGAGATGCCGCCTGCGGCTAATGACACCCACTCGGGCAGGCTTTCTTCGGTGTCCATCATCACGTCCGTCTCGTCGCTGTTCTTTCTTCCGGGCGTTCGACTTCGCGAAATTTTGTCGTGTGCATCGGACGGAAATCGATTCCTGCGGGATCTCTGCTCTGTTTTTTTCGACCGTCCAAAAGAGTACCGGTCCATGTTTATATAAGCTGGAAAACCGGATATGAAAAGAAGGTAAATAAATATCGCATTAAATAATGTTCTGCATTTAAGGAATAATATTTGAAAACAAACATTTTCTTAGCTTGTAAACGTGGTCGTTCGATTCCCAGTTGCTGTTGTCGTCTCTCCTCATGGGAACGTCCTCGTCCATTGGATATTCCGAATATTTGCCGTTTCCGTATCCTCTTCCACAGTCTTCGAAGCCTCCGATCATCATGTCGTGTTCTCCATTTTTCTTGCTTCCGTTTCCGTTCGCAATTCCGCAGTGATTTTCGTTTCCGCCGGGGTTCATGTCTTTGTTTTCGTCCTTATTTACTTTGCTATTTATGTGGTCCATTAGTTTCTTCTCGTCATCCAAATTGCACTCCTCCTCGTCGTCGTCGTCGTCGTCGTCTTCGTCTTCGTCCTCCTCTTCGTAATCATTATCATTATCGTCTTCCTCGTCCTCGTCGCATTCGTCTTCGTCTTTACCGTGATTGCACATGCCGTTTTCATTGTTCTGGTCATCTTTCCCGTTTTCGGAAGACTCCTGGAGATTTTTCTCGGTTTCTTTCGGCAGAGGAAGCATGTAGCGCCTGCCCTTTTTCAGGAGTAACCCGTCGTCAACGAGCTTGTTTAGGGTTTTCATGGTCTTTAGAACCTGTCGAAAAGGAAATTTTTTTTTCTACATCAGCAACCGGTTGATTGCAACACTTACAGTGCCATCTTAGAGGGTTGATGTTATTTGTATTGGAAGGAAAATGACATTTTATAACGTGGCATAATCGGGCGTTTCTTCTCCTCCTGCGCAACTAAATTATTCGGATCTATTACTCGAATCTTGATTTAATTCCATACATGACAATCAGTCAGTTCTACCGCATTTGCAAAGCTCCTCTATCCTGTCGCCCATCTAATTAATAAATTAAATTTAAATTTTGGCCAAAGGCGAGAGACATTTTTACCGAGAGACATTAAACATATCGTTCGTTATGTATGTCGAATAATTTATATTTTGTTTTTCGAACGTTTTGTTTCTATCAGTTTCGATGAATCGCGGTATGCCGTCGCGTATTTTCGGTATCTTTTTTCTCAAGTCTTACGCTTTCCCATCGAACGGCGACAGCGCAACCGCATGATTTGTATTACTTACTACTGACCCTTCCCTGCAGCACATCATTTCTCGCTTAAGCTAGCCCTTATGTTTACTGTAGGCTTTCTCCGCTAATGTTGATCACAGATACCACCCCAGAGTGCAACACACGAAAGCGGAAGAAATAGAATTTCTATGGTCATGGTACCATGTACCGTGTACTTCACCTCCATTCTCAACGATCATGAAAGTAAAATATTTTTTTAAATGTGAAACTTACGCTATTGATGGTGCAAGCTTTTCCTAACCTCTCATGGACAAAAATAAAGATATCTTTCTTTGTGATTCCTTTCTGTTGGCGAAGAATTCTAATTGCCTCGAATACGTCGGGAAATATATCTGACATTTTCCACGAAAATAATTTTGACGAAATTAATTGATGCACAAGTAAAATCAGATGAATAATAGAACGAGAACTAGATCAATTTTTCGCTTGCTAAATGAACATTGTAGTCGTTTTGATTTTTCTTAACCTAACATCTTTTGTTTTAATAGGTAAATAACAGTGCCACAGGAACAAAAGCATTGGTGATTCAATTTTTTGTTCGTCCTTCCCCTACAAGGCTACTTTATTCGGGAGCTAAAGGAATCTGGGAAGTGAGGCTACCTCAGTCCCTACAGGAGTTGCGGCCGCCAAGGTACTTCCCGTTTCAATTCCAAAAGAGATGATTTTAAATGTTTCTCATCGAAGGCGGCTAATGAAATACTAACCAAGATATCTGAAACCTCGTTTAAAAAAATTCAAATATTCAATTTAATGAGATTGTATCTTCATTTCAACCACTTCTCCATTCTTTATGAAATTTTTTTTGATCCAACCAGTCTTATTTGTGTTCCTTCATCAACCATTAATGAAAGGATGTCACTATCTTTCGGTCACTTTGCGCAGTGTCCACGTTTTCATGGAGGAAGATTGTTTCCCGGCTAACGTCAGCTTATTCGTTACCTGCCCGATCGTACGTTGCATTTGCCGTTGATGCAGACCCGGTCGCGGAGCTTTGAGACATGTGCCGACAAGTTAAAATTAAAGAGTAAATGGTTACATAAATCAATAGCCGCTGAATAATTCTGATCTTGTCTGCGATCAAATGACAGATATTAAGAAATATAATTTTAAGTAGTTAGATACTTTTTTCGGGCTCGCACATCCATTATATAAAAATGTATTTGAATGAGTTAAGTAATTCAAGCACGTTTGACCGAAAATGCTTGACACGTCAGAAAAAACTGAAGCAAAAGAGAATTTTTGTCCTCATTACCGTTGTGAAATTAATGTTGAAATCCGCTCATATAGGTTAAAGAATTTTAGACTCATGTAAAGCACATTAAAAAAAATACATATATTTTCATTTAAAAAAATACACAACTAATAAAAAAAACCTTTTTTTTTTGAATTACTCAATAGATAGACTAGTTGCACATTGTAACAAGTTTTAGTGATACTAAATAAAGGAGATTGGTCGAAGGAAATCATGACATTGACAGACTTTCTAAAAACGATTTCCTGATTTTGCAGATGAAAATTAGACGTCCGAGGATATTGCTAGAAGAATCTTAAATTGTTCGCCACGGAAAACTAGTAATAATTAACGAGTCCGACAGGTCTCGCGGATAAGAAAACTGCCTCGGCCATTAAGAAAGTGAAACTAGCGTTGGATGATCCGGAAGAACCACGGCGAAGACAACTTTCTAATGATGAAGAACAAAAAAACGAAGTGGTCGAAGAAGAAATGGAGTACCACCAAAACGAAGAAAAAAAAATTCTGCTGCTGAAAATTCAGTCGAGTAAGTTAATGCTGTCGGCGTGCATTAATCTAGTGATGGAAGTCGTGGTGGCCCAGAGAGATGACGGGAGCGTGGGCCTTGACGACGACCGGTACCGGATGGGGTACTGGGACGGGGTGAGGAACTGGCACTGGGTACGGCTTGGAAACCGGGACCGGAACAGGCGCTGGCACGGGGACCTTAACGGGGGTGTCGACCGGAACCGGGACTTTGACCGGCACGGGATATGGCACGGTATGTTCGACGTGGACGGGCACCGGCTTCTCTACCGGCACGGGTACGGGGTGAGGGACGTGAACAGGCACTGGTTTCGGAACGTGGACCGGGACCGGGTGAGGCACGGGGACGGGGACGTCTCTCGGTACCGGGACGGGAACGGGTTGGGGAACTGGCACGGCGTATTTTCTGCTGACGTGGACGTGTCTGTGTTCAGAAATCGGGATGGCCGCGGACGAGGCGACTCCACCGACGGCAACTCCGCCACCGAGTCCTACGCCTCCACCCAATCCGGAGCCCAATCCGCCTCCGAATCCGTAACCGGAGGCGTAGCCGAGACCGCCGAGTCCGTATCCCAGGCCGGATCCTCCGAGACCGTATCCGCCGATGCCGTGCAATCCACCGATGGCTACGGGGGCGGCAGCAACAGAGTGGGAGCCCAGGGCATATCCGTGAGAGACGGGCAAACCGGTGGAGACGATGCCTCTCTTCGTTTTCTTCTCGTCCTCGGCGCCAAGAGCCGCCGACACAAGTCCCACAATAAGAGCGATTTTCAGCTGCGGGAAGAGGAAAAAAAGATGCAAGTTTAGAAAAAATAACCGCCCCAAAATCCGAAACCGGCAACGGACAACTCTGATCCCTCATTGTACGGCACGCGAGGTTTCGGACCTTTAAATTACTTTAGGCGACAATTCTAAAACTCAACTTCGATTCCTCGGTAAATTTCGGTTTTTCGAACGCGGCAAAAGCAACGTGCGCCACGTCATCCGCGTACTTTTACGGCGAACGATTCAGAAATTTTAACTCTGAAAAAACAGTACAAGAAAGGTAAAAGAACAATACCAAATGAACCACCGCCCCGAGGTCGAAAAAGGGAGAAAAGTAATGAAAAATCGCCGAGAAACTTCAAATATTTTAATATTTTCAGGTTCCCGACAGAGTGGCAACAATTTTCCTCTGCGAACGGGCGTCAGAAGTGATTTTTCCATTTCGAAAAAAAATGAAAAAAAAAAAAGGAGAAAAAATTCACCGATAAAAAAAATGGAAAAAAATAAAAAGAAAAATACTGCTTTAAAATACTCACCAACATTTTTATATTTTGTAAGTATTAATACTTTATGTCACGAGAAATGAAAAAACGATTCTGATACGATTGATCCGTTTTGCTTTTATTATATATCCACTTCCGAAAGGAGGGCTGTTTTACCAACACACGATCTTCCATACGCAAAATTCGAGGAGGGGTCGATGTAACACCGTTCCAACGAAACGACCACTGCCCGTCGTCGTAATCCCTTCTTTTTCTCCGTCGGGCGAGAAAAAAAGTCTCCGAGAACCTGATTACATGACTCTTTTGCAGTTGAGTCGTTTCTCTATTTTCCTAACGGACCAGTCTGGATGTGTTACTCAACTTCCAACTTCTGCGGCGGTCAGGTTTCCATCTAAAGGTGAACCGTTAAAGTCCTTGCGCCCGTATCGGACGGTTCGGGCCCGCGGAACTTTTTTCGAACCGGGCGCAAGTTCGGCTTCTGTCGGAGAGTCGGCCCAGACCCGCGACGGTAGTCTCCCGGAGGCATGGGAGCGCGTTCGGAAATTCGTCGGGTTGCCCCCCCTTTCCTCTTTCCCCCGCGAGCGGTCTTCGCCGCAGACGAAGGGGCGAGGAAAAGGAAAATTTCGATCTCCGAGCGTTTTCCTTTGTCAAAATCTCCCTTTCCCGGCGTTGGGAAAATCGAGCGGCGCCTCCCGCGGAGTTTTCTCCCCTTTTTTCCCCCTTTTCCCCCTGCATCATCTTTCATCAGTCAGATCTGCCCTCCCACGTGATGGCCGATTGCCAGTCACATTCAAGGTATTTAACTATTACAAAACTATCAGAAATACAAATCCAGATTGCTTTTAAATTATCCCCATCAAAGATTTTGAATGACAAATATATGGTAAAAAAAAAAGAAATGTTGTAAAAAAGAATTAAATGCAAAAATGAAAAAAATATTCAGATATTAAATAACTTTAATTCGACAATTCATATACTTTTCTTTTTTTAATGTTTCGCGATGGAAACTGCTTTTTTCAATAAAATTACCATGGAACCTTTTTTTTTTAACAATGACGTAAAATATTTCGGTTTTATTTCACGTACAAAATCAAACATTCGCTGATGGACAACGTTATGGACGTTCACATTCGCAAATCGCATTCCATTTCGATTTATTCTTCGTAAAAGTATGAAACCGATAAATTCAAACACTTTAAACAGGCACTGACGGTGCACGGTTTCATTTCTCGTAAAGGAAAATCTTTTTGCGTCGGAAAAGCGACGTTCGGTCGGAAAAATTTCATGAAAAAAAAAAAAGGCCACGTTCTGCCGCCTCGAGCCGGTTTGTCCGAATATGGAATTTAATGTGATTTTTCATAATCGGGGAAAAAAATGAATGCGATGGCCACCTTGATATCACTCTTAATAATTGTAATTAAATCGGATTAACGAAACGCAAAATAAATTGCATAATGCCCCACCCGAATAAGTTGCATGGCGGGTCATTAATCGACTTCGCGTGTTTCTGGTACCATCACCGATCCGCCTCGATCGATTTCCACCAATTTTTCTCTTTCGGACGTTCCAGAATTATCATCCCGGTTCGATTTCGAGGCATTCCCCGTGCAAATTTGCATCTTGGCGAAAATTACGCGCAGAAGTTTGCTCGGATGCAAACTCCCTGACCAGGGAGCAAATTATCAGAATCGACTTGAAGGAAAGCGGAAACCCCCGAGGAACGGAACCGCGAACAATGGCAAACGGATACGAAAATACATTTCTTTTCTCCCAAATAACCAACGTTGGTTTTGCCAACGTTTACGCGTTCCGAAAATAATGCATTTTCTTTTTCGCCGGAGAGAAACGAACGTGCTTTTAACCGTTCGCCCATTACAGAAACAAAGACCCAGTGCCGTGATTCAGTACGGCGCTTGCATGAAATGACAGCCTTCTTTCCTTCCCGTTCGAAAATCCTTTTCGGACATCGCAGCACTCATTCTTCGCCTCGTGCGTTCGTTGAACCGTCTATCGCAGCCCAAATTATACCATTAGGTATAATGAACTGTTGTAATTTTACGTTTTGCTTTCAGGCCGATACAGAGGCGCATCTTCCGCAAGTTTCTCTCGTGACTGCAACGCAAAAACTCCCGCAAATTCCGTTTCCTTGGTGGAGGCATCAAAAGCGAAACTTTCCCGTGCGAGGTTTGCATCGGCCGTTAGATAATTTTTAATTGATCGGTGAATGGGGAAAAGAAAGAGAGGCTGAAGGTCCAAGTCGAAAGAGATTCCGTTTCCCTCGGTGAGACCTTAAAAAAATTTGGCCGTAGGTTTAATTAGGTATAACGTTGCCAAGTATGAATTCCATAATTTTCACGGGAAGCTAAACTAGTTTTCCTAGTTCCAAAGCCTGTAATGCAAATTTCACTATTTCTTCCCCTCCAGAGAGTGCTTCGATTCTGTTGGCAACAAACTGAGATTCAAATCGATAGCTGAATGTAAAGCTCTAAATAAGGTAAATTCCACCGAGCATATATGCGATTTGCATAGCAGCAAATGAGGCCACATTCTTACATGCGCGCACGCATACCTTTTTTCCTGAATGTAACTTATAGGAAACGAAATATAAAATCAGCTCTTTCCAACAATAACGATAATAACAGAATTTGAGCGGTCTCAGATTTGCCCCTTCTAATCATCCGGGCAAAGAAGCTTAGCCAATGGCGTCTCCCACCCGGTAAAATTAATACATAAGTGTCAGATGAGACCACACCTTTTATCATCGTAAGAAGATATCGGTGCCAGTTGGCAAATTCTCCACAAACTGGATAATTTCTGAATTCTACATTAATTACATATTAATATTGGTTAAATTTAATATTAACAAGTTGTATAATCGACCACTCTTCTATATCTGCTTCCATCACTTTCGATCTCCGCTTCTCTCGGTCCGCATAACAATTGCTTCCTTTATTATTTCTTTTTCTCTCTCTCTCCTACTTTTCTTTCTGATATACGGTTCGGCGAGAGTTGCAAAATCTTTCTGATAGGCCTCCGAAATATGACAAAAATTTATGTAACAGATCCAGTTTTTCAAACTTTTCAGAGCAGGAAGGGCCGTCTCACTTTCGTTTTTTTTTTTTTCTCTATGCCAAAAATGTAGTTTTGACGAACCGCGCAGTTAACCCCAAAAAGCCTTCCCCGCGCCCGTTCTTTTGAAGAGAGGCAAATTCCTCATTAGGACCATAAGTTGTCCTGGACCGGTAGTGAAACGACCGAAGCAATCCAGTTAATGAGACTGGTTTGCGACATTTCGGTTCTCATTTTCGTTGAAACTATTTCTTTTTTCTTTCCTTCTTTTCTCTCTTCCTAAATCGTCTTTGCCCGGGCAGCCAAATGAATTTTTCAGCCGACGCCCGCACCGTTCAGCAAAATCGGAGAAACATCAAAAAGTTCGGGCAACTTATCCGAAAAGCAGCCGCTCCTTTATCGCCTGACCGACTGCCCGGCCGCTGCAGGACGAACGACGAGAGCAGCGTTTTCTTATGGCGCGAAAACGAATGGCTTCGACCGACAGGATTGTAAATATAAATCAATCGATTAGCACTTTGTTAAAAAGATTTGTGGAATGTCCGCGCGCATCCGAGCTCGAGCGGGAAAAATAAGCATCCCGGACATCTTTCACATCGACTTCGAATTGTCGCGGAAAACCTCCCTGATTACGTAGCAGAAGGAACTGAGCGTTGTGGGAAAAACCAACGGGGGAAACTTTTTTTATTTGTTTCCCACGTGAGATGTTTGGTAAATGCGGCGAAAATTTTTTGGAAGCAAAAGAAAAACTCGGCTTGACGACGTCCAAGATGCAACCCACTTCTGACAGCTCTTGATGTCTAGCTTAGTTTGCCGCATGGCAGTTTGCACTCCTCAAAGGTTCTGTATTATCCTTTGATTCAAATAACGACGTAAATGGCAGTCGAAGTATATGCTTGTTGCCGGACTATTGAAACCAGTTTTTCATGACACCTTTCACTAGTCATCATATTGTGCCCTCGTTATATTCATTTATTCGTTCCATATTAACATCCTCGCTCTGAAACTTACCTAAATTCACAAATTATATGGTTTGTTTGCCAGTTCTACTGGGGAAAATAATTACTATCAATATCTTCAACACCTTTCACAATTGGTTGATTCGGTCGCATATAAAATGTTTTTCAAAACTTGTCAAATTTCAATTTGTGAAGAAATAACACGGAGAGAGGCCTTTCCTCGCGATCGGGGAACTCGCGGAACATCATAACGGTTTATACAAACTTTGCTTTGTACTAAATCTACGTGATATAGAATAAATTTAACAGAGTAAGATGTGAATCGTGTAATCGCCGATAAATGAACACCCTTTTGTCGAATGGTACAGTGATCAAATGATTTTCTTCATTCACGCCGTTCCTAAGTTTATGATTTTGTTTGCAATTCATATTCAAATAAAAAATAAAATAGAATTTAATTAATTTACGAATATTTCCGAAAGAAAGAAGAAAAGAATATTCCCCTTTGAACACTTAAAGATTTTTTTCACAGCTTTCTTTATTTCATTTTTAATTTCCATCCCTTGCAGGTTTCATCTAAAAGCTTTGAATCGTAAGCGATGCTTTATGTGTAAACTATAATGTTACATTTTTGGGAAAACCTGCGTCCATCTGCCTCATCGTTGGTTTTTCATTTCCATACTGAAAAGTTGCAAAGTTATGTTGTGCGACATAAATATGAAAATTTTCACCGATTCCAAAAACTAAAATTATATTTTTTAAGGGTCAAAATTTCGCATAAAACCATTGCGGCCATATCACTATTTATCTCAACTGCAAAGCTGCAATGTTGATGAATAAGTCCTTATAATTTAACTTGCTTTTATATTCTCGTTAATAAGAGTTCGAAAGTAGACGTAAGTATATGTTAGAGATGCAGTCACATTTTCAATGATACAACAAGAAACAAATATAAGACTAATAAATTCATTTTTACATTTTAAATATAAATTTTGTTATAAAAAATAAAACAATAAATTATTGACTATAATTAATACATGGATAAAAATAGAGATCTATTTCTAGGTTTCATTGAGTTTTTCATCCTTAAACTCGGTGGTTGTGCTGATCTTTAGAATGGGCTTTTCCGATGGAGTTTTCGTCACCCTTGGCACCGTTGTCGAGGTGACCGGTGGCCTTTTGCTGGTCAGCAATACGGGGCGATCCTTTTTATTCCCAGTCGAATTTCTCATTGGAAACATTTGATCCGGCTAGGAAAAATTTAATTCTTTTAATTTTTTTTCGTCGTTCTCCTTTTTCTTTCGGCGGCCAAAGCTCACCGTCTCACTGCTAAAATCTTAATTAACTTTATAGTACGTACGGTTTTCATTATTTCACAATGCTTCCCGCTAAACATTTCCGGGCAGATGCACTTGAAATCGCCATCTTCCTCAGTCAGAGATACGCAAGTTCCTCCGTTCTCGCACAGTCCCGCGTGATTATCACAGTAAGTAAGTTCTGATGAAGGAAGAAGGAGCTTTGAAATCCCGTTGATCAACGTTTTTCATATTAAAAAGTGACAAGTAACATACCTTGATCGCAAAGCAAACCTCCCCAGCCTTCATCGCAGTTGCATTCCCAGGGTCGCTTACATTTTCCGTGCTGACATCCCGGATAAGCATAGCACTGCTCGCAGTTCGATCCCCACCAGCCGACCTTACATCTGCACTCCCCTGGTTTAAGGCAATATCCCCGTTCCTTGTGACAATTTTCCGCGCAGATTGCTGAAATTAATTTTGAAAATTGCCATAACGCCGAACTGATTAGCTTCTAAAAAAAAAATATTAAATCAAAAACACTCACGAGTTTGACATAAAATTCCCGTGTAGCCTTTGTCGCATTTGCATTCCAAAGGTTTGGTACAGGTACCGTGCAGGCATCCTGGAAGCACTTGGCAATCTTTACAAGTTTCCCCTGACCAACCTAATCGACAACTGACAACATGAAAATTATTATAGTAAATCATGAAAACGAGCAATGTATATGCAAATAAGCTTTCTACAAAAAATTTAATTTAATCAAAAACCGAGACACCATTGTAATACAAAAATCTTAGTTCTTCAGATATTATATATGTAAGCTCTATTAAATAAGGAACTGACTTTTATAGCAAATTACATTTAAAACTTTTTAAAATCAGTTTTCAAACAAATAAATTTGACTTATACATATTATATTTTTGTTACGTAATTATCATTATATTTATTGTTTTCTAAATGCAATCAACCTGAAAATTTAAAAAATTTCACTCATTATATTTTCGAACCGATTTTTGATGTATATTTAATATTTAATTGATATCGATATTATTAAATAATGCTATTATCATTAAATCAATCAATAACATCTCTTAGTGACTGAAATTTTATAACTTATTCGCTTTCTGTGGTTGAATTAGAAGAAAAAATTTTTTTTACAAATTAATTTTTAATTGTATAATAATTTAATGAAACTGATACATTCGACAATGGAAAAGCAGAAACTCTTAGGCGAATCCAATAGTGATTAATGAATACTTAAAGAATCATTTGCTGGATATCGGAAAATTAAATATACTATTTAATATTATTATTTTAAAACTATTTTTTTCATATGTGATATTTTGTTTCCGACCAACGTAAATCATAACCGAAAAATCTTTTTTCCCCAATTTATCCTTCTGGTTTGAAGCCTTCTAATAATGTGACTAATTAAAAAAGTTCTTATTTGTCCGATTTTAAAAATCAAATCTTAACTCTTTTAGTTGCGTTAAATTTTTGGAATGTTGAAAATATTCTAAAATAATCACAAAGGTATGATACATGTGAACTATGTTAAAATAAGTTGAATTATGTTCTTTGTCCATTAGGCAGTTGTCTCGCCTCACCTGCATTCTCCTGGCCAATCGCAATATCCTCGAGTGGCGTGACAATCAAGTCTGCATATTGCTGAAAAAGACAAGGGAAGCTGTTAGTTCAAGAGAAGTTCATTTCGAAAATGCAGTTGCTGTGTTTGAACTCACGTTCGGAGCAGAAGAGTCCGTCCCAGCCCTCTTCGCACAGACATTCAAAACTGTTGTTGCAGTATCCGTGCTGGCATCCTGGCAATGCTATACACTTATTGCAGAGTTCTCCGTAGAAACCTGGAACGAAAGAGAGACGACTAACGAGATCAACTTGAAATTTTCAAAGGGAACATTCGAATTGTTTCTGCCTTCGAGGATGAAAGCGTGCTCCTACATCAAGAAGGAACGATAATGTTAAACCTTTTGATTTCAAAACCGCTTCGAATGTTCCTCATTAATTTTTTTAAGCTTAAATTTTCATCTCACGAAGCTACGTAAGCATGCGACATCGTCCATTCTGTTTTTATTTCTTTTCTAGATCCATTCAACGGTGTCATAAAGTACGACCAAATTTATACAAACCCAATTTGCATCTGCACTCTCCGGGTCGTTTGCAGTATCCCTGAAGAGGATCGCAACCTTTCTTGCAGATCGGCACATCGCAAAGATCTCCTGTCCATCCGGGAAGACATTTCACTTCTCCATTATCATCGCAGGTATAATGACTGTGTTCGTTCTGAAGTGCCGGTATTTCGCAGGCCTAAAACAAAAATAGTAAAAATCATCAATTTCTTTTCAAAGGGTAAGAATTTACAAATTTCAAAGCGATATTTTTTTCATCTTGGCTTGCTGCAAAGAATGACACGAACAGTTTTCAGGTTATATAATTCTGTACCGCATTAATTATTAAATTTTTCATTTTAATGTTAAGTTAACTCGATTGCACTAAATTTATCTTCACTGGACACCAGGCCCGCCAACTACACAATTCCCCTCATTTCTGATATACCAACTTCAGCCGCAAACACGTGAAAAAGTTCACAGAAGGAAATTAATAAATGTTAACATTTAGATTGTGTATCGCTCCACGAGATCACGCTTATTCTGAAATTATGCAATTTCAAACTTTGCAAACATCCGCAGTTTCCCGGGCAACATCTCCCACAGCTTCTTCGTTGAAGCCACGTACACGTTTAAAATGCGGCAACGTTGTGACCAAGGAAAATCCTTCCCGCAACTCAAGTCAGGGAACACCACAAGCCCCGAACGTGAGTGCCAAGAGCCACGTCAATCGGACACCATCCTTGACCTCGAAAACATGGAATCAAGTCAATGTTCAGGTTACACTTGACACCCTTCGACTTCCCGTGCTAATGGCCTCCCCACACTGGCACATCCCACTTTGATTCACAAGCAATTAAAATACTGTACACACAGATCCTTTGGAAGAAATTTTAATATCTAGCAGCAAATACCAACTTGATTGCAATCAAATGCTTTTACAATCATCAATACACATCTTCGTGCGTATCCACATTAATCTTGTAATCCACTTAACTCATTTCCTTTTTCTTCCCCCGCACCTCCTTGAGCTAAAGCCTCGAATCGTGATAAACCTATTTTAAACTATTTAACCTAAAACGGTACATCATTAGCGATCGGTAGTTTGATTAGTTGAAAATTAAATTCGACATAAAATTATTTTGGTTAAAAAGCAAAAAAAATAATAATTTTCCACTATTTGTGCATTTCGAACATGTTTTATCGACAATGACTGATGGAAAAAGGTTCCTCCTAACTTATTTTAAAATATTTTGATATTAAAATATTGTACCTGCTTCTTCCATTTGGGAACGTATCTTGTTCTCGATGGATTTGCCACCTCTATTGGATCAATCAGCATGAGAAACAAAACAATTCCGCATATTATATTTTTGGTCACTGCCATCGTGTTACACCATCATTTTCCGAAATATGATTATAATTTAAAAGCACAGTTTTTTTTTCTTACTTTTCTACTTATTAAATGCGAAAAGAAGAAAAAAGGACTCTCTTCTGTCAAAAAGTATTCTCGGATGGTATCACTGAAACCGTTTACTCCTCGTTCGAGGTATGGAATAAAGACATTGAACCTGACAAACCTGGTTTCCATACCGCTTCAGTGACCTGCATTCGCATCAAGGAACTGGTTTGCGGCAATGGTGACGTACGGCGGCGACATCCTTTTCATGCTTTCTTACGGTGCACAAGATGAGAACTTTTGGCCGAATATAAAGTTCATATATTTTCAAATTGCTTTTCCTTCCTTTCTCGTTTAACAACAGCCGGCTCGTATCCGACAGCACGTCAAACCCCCACAACAGGGAAACGTCCGTACAATTCCAGATGACTTGTAATTCTAATTCTGTTGAATATTCAAACGATAAGTCGTTCTGTTCCACACGATCTATATCAAACGCTGCCATTAAATCTGTGGCACTCACTTTGGCATTAATTTTCCCAAAAAAAAACCATCTGCAAATCGAATCATCTTCCTTTTAATGTTTAGCATCGGTTTACTTGCAATATCTAAACGTTATTTTATATTTATGTTGGAAAAAGAAACAAACTCGGGTAATAGCCATTATTTTATTTCTTGTACAAATAAACGTTGGCAAATATTTGTTTCCTTTTTAGTTTTTGAATTTCACATATTGAGTTTAAGAAAGTAAATTGCGGATGAATGGTCAGCTGTTGGTGCATATCCTTCTTATACACTTTCCTCAAGCCCTCACTATGCAACACCCATGAAATGCATTTCAGCATATTGTTTCTAAAAATAATAAGTTGGTGAATTCAGCGACTAAAAAAATGAAGAGTTAAAAATTAGAGTTGTTTTCTCCTATAATTTCGCACCACTTCATCTGAGCCCCTGAAAAACGTTGTTCATTTTCGGCATTATGACCATTTGCATAACCAGGTATCATATGGCGAATAAAGAAACTCTACGATTCACGTGTGTAAAAAAATACATCGTGAAAATAAAACAAAATTTTCAATAAAATAAAATTTCGGCGGGTCAGTTTTTTTTAAAAAAAAAGACACTACAAAGATTTTTCGTTCGTAACAAAAAGAAAAAGAAAATGAAGTGAATGCAGGGATGAATCAAGAAATGAAAAAGGGAAAATCTAATACACGACATTATAAAAAAATCATAAATATCTTGACCGCATCCATTAACGGGTTTCCTTATACAATTTTTCACTATCAGAAGCGTCAATATGATGAAATATGGGCAAATCAAAAAATAATTCCTACGCATATCGTCATAAACAACCACTGGCTGCTTAAAACCATTGTAGAATCAAATGCTAAATTTCTACTTGTCCATTGTGCCGTTATTCTGTTTGCAACAGAGAATGATATTTGCAAAGCTGTCACTAAACAATGCTAATTTCAGAAAATTTCTTCCCCCCCCGTGACAATTCAGCATCCATTTTTGCTTTCTTCGCCGCAAGACATGATTTTCCGCATAATCGACAAAATTTCCTCTTGTGTAACTGACAAGTAAATTAAGAAAATCGATTAAATGCTCTGGCATTCCTTTTTTTTCGAAGGTTAAGCTTCAACGAGCCAATAAAAAGTTTTTCAGATAGCTCACAAATCAAAAATCAAAATATTTATCCCACGTTTTTGCCTGACTTACTAATCTAATCTTTATTTAAAAGAATAATACTAGTGATTTAACACATTGATAAAAATTATTAACAAATATGATCAAATAACGATGGAAAATCCATGGCAACAAAGATTTTTAAACTTTTGTCACCGAATATCTTTCCATCGGCATAACACAACCGTTCATGTCAAAAAAATAAGTATTTCTGATGCAAAGAACGCACGACACCAACTTTTTGTTATTGAGCGAAGTAAATTCATATGTCATAAATTGACTCGAACATGTCCGTCGTGGGCAAAGGAGCGCTTAAAATTTAGCGGACCAAAATACAGTCTGACACCCCGCCGCCTTCGACGGGTAAAGAAAAGGCCTTTTCCAGGCGCCAAATGTACAGAAAAAAAGGCACAGAAATCGCCTTTTTGGTTTCACACCAAATTCTGCGGAGTTTTCCCTTGATGGATTGCAATATTTGAAATTTTCGAGCAGGCTCAATTATCGTTGATTTTTATTATTTTTTTATACGTCAAAATTATTTAGCACATATTTTCACCGTCACATTTTTCATCGTTAAATCGATTGTAATAATTCTAATATAAATAAGAAAAAATTCTCTGTCATTTAATTTCATTCGCTTTTTACGATCTGTTCCATACCGTAAAGTTTTTAAAGCCGCGCTAAAAATTTTCAAAAGTTTTTGCAATCGCATCTGGAACCGAGCAACAGACGAAACCGAAAACTATCGGTTTTCTGTATTGCAAGCGAATGTATATATATGTACGTTGCGCACAGCTACAATCGGCCCTCAAGTTTGCTGCACCAGTAACAAGGCATATTTAATTTATACTAAACCAACCCGACTAATATAAGAGTAAAGTTATTGAATTATTTTCTCATACCGAAGAAATACCATAATCAAATGCGGCGCATGAAATTAAAATCACGGCCTTTTTCATACATAAGTTCTACACTGAAAATTAAGCATTTGTTAAAGTCATATTAATGAAAAGGCGAAATTAATTAAATTATTTTCTCTTTTTCAGAATGAAATTTTCACGAGTCGGAGAAGTTGGACATTCACAATATTTTTACCTTTAACGAAAAATTCATCGTGATTGCACCTAATAATACTAAGATCTTAAAATTTTTATCTCATTTACATGTCGGTATGTTAAGCATTTCAGTATTATTTTATGATATTTGTCACAACATTATAATTGCCGCAATGTAAGATCTTGACAAACACTTGCAGATCACGAATTATATAACTGAAATTTCATATAGATCCCTTATTTGCAGCGAACAGTATCGAAGACAACGATGAGCTATCCGTTGTGCGTTTTAAAATGAGAAGAACTGCCAAAGGAAAAAAAAAACCGCCGCGCATAGTTCCGATCCTCCACTTCAGTTCTTAACCGACGTCAGGCCGCGAGGAAGTCGAGCGGTTTTCCTCCCCGACGCTGTCGGGGAACGCCGCCGATCCGCGAGGGCAGCGCCGCTCCGGCTGGAGGTCCTCTCGGATCCGTGTCCCCAGCTCAACCCGCTCGCTGCTCCCACGGCGCTACAAAAATTATCAAATTCTCCGCTTTGCCACACTGCGATGGAGAGGCCCGTTCAAAAAGTGCCGAGCCCTGCCATTCTCGCAGCGCGCATCTCGCTTTCGATCGCCTCAAATTTCGCCATTTCTCGATCGCTTCTTCGGCGCTTTGCATCGGAGGGGAAAAAAAAAAAAAAAAAGGAAGAAGTTTCAATCGATTTGATCCCCAAGCGGCTTCGGCGCGTCAGCGGTGCGAAATACCACCCTCCACTAGGCGCGTTCGTTTTCGGAGATTCCCGCGAGAGCCAAAGGAATCCGGTTTATCGGTGACACGGCCATTTTACTTCGACGTCAAACGGTGACGCGCATCCAGCGGCAAAAAGACCGATTGCGCTCGGATTCCATTCCACGAGCCGGATGTTGGAAGAACCAAAATCCATTTCCAGGTGCCGGTCTGCCGTTTGCGAGCGAAACGCAAGCGAGGAAAGAGAAGGAGGGGAAAACGAGAGAAAAACTCAGGTTTTCACTCTGGAAAATCCCGTGCGGGTATTTTCCCCTTCAATGCAAATGGTGTCGTCCCCGACGAAAATAAAAAAGGTAAAAAAATCAGAAAACCGAAGTGATAATTATGGAACCACCCCCTAATGTTTAAGCCCAGTTATCTAAGATTCAATACGGCAAAAGAATACCAAAGAGATATGAAAGTAAAGTATTTTAGTTAGTGCAAGTTTACAGCCGGTCGGTGAAGCATTGGTCGCCGTACGAATCCGCTTTATAGCCCGGTTCGGTTGTAAAGTCTCTTTTCGAGCCTTCCTTTCGTTCCCGCTTGGTTTTCACATTAATTTATTTAAGGTTAGTGCATTTTGTTTTCATTAATATCAAGCTCTCGAAACACTTCCCGGTGCTGCAGGAAAACTCGGGAAACCTCTCAAAAGTGCGTTCACTACTTAGATAACCGCAGGAGATCGATTATTTCATTTCCTACTTCTACGGACTCGGCTTTAGGAATTTTTATTTTCTCTCTTTTTCCAAACCGAATTCCTCAGGTTTTAAGATGGACGCAGTGAAATTAAAATCATTTTCAGGTTCCAAGGCTTTGTTTATTAATATTCAATTCGCTCATTTACAGAATCAGGTAAAGTCATTTTTTATTTACGGAAAAAAAGACATTCCCGCAGTTTTATGGAACCGAAACATTTCAAGACAAAAGCCCGAATGCATTACTGAAAAATTAAATCGAAAAGTTCCAATTTCGAACAAAACGAACGATCAATTTGATTTTTGGTAATGCATAAAATTATTGATACTGTTATTGTTATCGTTATTGTTGTTATTATTATTATTATTATTATTATTATTAATAGTTGCAAAGAAAGTAACATCGAGTGCTACGTTAACGGAATGTATCTGGCTAATTTTGGAAGATATTTGGGGATGGTAACATTGTGGGCAAAGGAATTTGAGAAGATTCGTTTCAGGTTTTCTTTTCCGCAGCACTTCGGGCCAAAATCTCCCCCCCCCCCCCCCAGAGAAAATGTATCAGACTCAAAAGGGCAAAGGACGCGAGACACGAAAAAAGTGGAACGGAAATCGGTACCGTGCGTCAGAGGCTCTTACAGCAGCAGATAATTCGTGCAAAATCTTCAACGATTGCCATTATCGTGCACGTAAAGGGGCAAGCAGAGAGCACCGTCCAACCGAAGGGAGCTGCAGGAAAATATTTTTGCCAAAAGAAACGAAATCCTCGGCCAACTAACGCAGGACAGTTCATTTTGCAAACTAAGCGACATTATATCAGCAAATATTCTCTCTCTAGACAAGAGTGCTGTCACATTTTTAGCGTTCGAAATCTGTGTAAGGAATCATCCGGGTGATGAGTTTTGTGTTGCTTGAGCAATTCCATTCGAAATGCCAACAAGTAAAGAGACGTGGCTTTTAAGAGTTGGCTCGTTAATATTTTACTAGCCGAAAATTTCTTGTAGTTTGACCGATGCCATCAAAAAAAAGAAACGGTGCAGAACACGTGGCAGCAAGTTCCGAGACGCTGCTTCTTTCCAGGAGGTAATTTCCGATCGCCGAACTTTTCGGATCATTTCTTTTCGGTCCCCGGACTTCGGTACCGGTTTGCAAAAAAGCAACAGCGCAATACCTCTAAAACCCGGAGGTTTACAACAACCACCCGAACAGTACGTGCAATTTCTGTTTTTTGCCGCGGAGAATTTTTTTCCTTTAATTAAACACGTCGTGAATGCCTGATTGCGGAGATGATTTTGCCGTCAAAATTTATTTTTACGCGGGCCACTCTTCACAGTTTCAATCGTCGAAACGGCGACAAGAACTGTTACAGCAGCACTGCATCGTTTTGGGCGAAAGACGCTTCGCGAATCGAACCTTTATCGCTTTGTTTTGGGCATTTCATCCGTTTTTTAATGAAAAAAAATTATTGCCTCTTGCGAAATTTCAGCTCCCGAGAAGGCCGAAATCTGAAAATTGAAAATCTTCCATTCTTTTCGCCGCAGATGCCGGAGTGATTCGGGACAGCGAAAAGCAAGATGGGCGACATAAAACTAATTTTTCACAATTTAACAAAGCTGACGCGGACGAACAAGGAGATGGCCTGGAACGCGAGCGACGCCGAGAAGGGCGACAACGTGAAGAATTTGGCGATATTCTGCCAGGCGGACTACGTGCCCTCGGTGGAGGAATATTTCACGGGTAAATTTCCTGCGGCGTCTCGGAATCGCGCAATGCCAAGAGCAGTGGGGCCAACGTTCGGTTCGCCGAGCGCAAAAGTAATTGCGGACACATTTTCGGGGCAATTTCGCCTCCGTCCTTCTGCACGTCATTACGCGCGCCGTCACACGTCCCATTAGGTGCCGCCGCGTCGAATTTCAAGAGCCCGCATTATCCGCGACGGATCTGACATTGTCCAAACTGACGCCCCGCGAGGGGTTGCCCAACTGACCGTTCTCGCAATGCAATCGCCGTGCCCACTGCCGGCCGCGGATCGACCTTCATGCGCGGGAACTGGGATTTGAGCAATCGCGGTTACCCAATCGCACGCGACTGCGAATCGACGATAAGATTCGCGGCGAGAGACGTGGAAGCTGCAGCGGAAGGCGCCCCCCCGCGAAAGGAACCGAAACGTCGTCGACACCACCCCCGTCCGACACGAGCGGCAAACCGCGACGGGGCTCCGACGCGAACCATGTTCGAGGCCGTTCCCCGGGAAACCGGAAGTCGGGTGATCGCCGGGAGATCAATCTCGAGGCCGCAAACAACTCACAAAAATCTTATCAAAACGTCCGTGGATCGGCGATTGCGTTCCCGGGCCGCCATTATCGGAAAATCCATCAAACCGCTGGAAAGGAGTGTCGCCACGTCAAAAAATTCAAATTACCGCTGCAAGAGCAACGTACCTTGCGTCGCGACGAAGGCGAAACACATAACACAACGTTTATTGCACCAAATGTATTTTGTTAAGAGGGAAAAGTTCGCACGTTGCGGCACCCTAAAGTGCGCAGCCCGAATACGGAATCGCCGCAGAGCGTTCCGTCTCGGGGAGAAACGGCAGATTTGCAGGGGGTCGCCTTACGTAACGACCCTTTTCGCGCTTTTCCGGGACGATTGATCCCCGAAACTTTCGTGCGCATTAAAAAAGCGTGCGTCGGAACGTCAAAACGCTGACTTTCGCCCCCGGGTGCCCGGCCGCGTTCGGGATACCCACAAGCGGATAATTCGCGCGGAGATAAACCACGTCCCTCGTACCTGTTTTCGCGATTATGCGATACGAAACCGGTGATTTTCAGTTTCGTACCCGGTCTGCTTATGTAATAAGTGAACTAGGTTAGATGTTGCAGATACTCATTCGGGCACTTTCGTTTGGCAAAGAGATTTTTCTCTCCGTCTTGGACCGCGCACCGCGTTCCTGGCCAACGGCCGCGCGTCCGATTCGCGTCTCGTTGGTCAAGGTCCCTCGAAAACCAGGTAGAAAGGAAGCGAAAAGAAAAAAAAAGAAAGAAAAAAAAGATTTTCGGGAAAAACCCGTTTCCGCCTCGCCTCGAGATCGGTCACGGAACCTGAAAAAAACAGAACGGTTTCGTTTCTCTCCTTGGTGCCGAGTCGCCGCTCGATCTCTTCCTGTACAGAGGACGCAACGCTTTCCAAAGTCTCTTTATTACCATTTGAGGTTATGTTAACACTCGAATTATCGTTCGTCTTCTTCCTTGCCTTTTTTTTTTTTTTTTTTTTTATTTAAATATTGCCGCAATCTTAGCGGCGGCGCGGTTTCAATGCTTCGCTTGCCTTTCCTCGTCAAAGCGTCGCGTTTGCGAACTTCTTCCTCCACGTCTTTCTGTTTTTTCTTCTTCCGAGTCATCGCCTCGCCGTCGCTTTGCGCCGCCGGAATTTTTTTGACCCGAAAACCGCTTCCGTCGCACCTTCCGCGCCCGATTCGAAAATTCGGAATCGCTCGACCGTTCACCGCGCCCTCTTCTTCATTTTTTTTTTTTTTTAATTGGCGGATCGCAGCGGCAAAACGTTAGCGGCAGCAAACAACACCCCCAAACTTACGCTTCGGTTTCGCTAAGGGCTCGCACCCGTCTGGAGCCACGTCCCACGCTCCCGCCCCCGAGCGCGTAAATTCATTTTTTTATCGACGCCGCAACGTAATTAATGTCGTTTCCGCGTCGCTTTACCCCGCCCCGATACAACATCGGTTCGGTTAAAAGTGCAAGTTAAGCGTTATTCTCGCACCTCCGCTCGGTCTTGTGCAGAAAACGCTGCAGATCGGTCGTCCGGGTGCCCGCCATCCTGTCGCTTTCGAAAACGGTTCCAGAATAGCATAACGACATTTCGTAACTTGCCCGTTTCGAGAAGTCAAATTTATGTAAGAATTATGTAAAGTAACGGGCAAAAAACTTTTCGATCGAACGAATCTCGTTGAATAACAATTTCCAGTTGCGACGTGGGCTTCCAGCATCGCGATCCGTCGCGGCGTCGGTCCCGCGGCGGCGATTTCGCGCGGACCTTCGGAGCGAGCCCTCCGCGGGGACGCCGCACCCGCCGACGCCGTGCCCGGAGGGAAAAAGGAGCCGGAAGCCCGGGCGTGCTGGAGAATCCGCGTCGGAGCGCCTGCCTCCGAGCGTCCGTAAAAACCCGTCGAATGGCGACGTTCCCGCCGGTATTGTATAACGGCGTGACCGTTGCATTACGGCCGTAACCGCGACTTTCACTTTGGGACGCGCTAGAGCCGGGATAGTCGATCCGCTTCGATTCGCGGCCGGTCGCGCACATCCGTTTCCGCAGGTTCGCCGGAGGGAAATTTCGGGATTCGCCGGTTGGGGCTTCCACGTTGGCGAACGCGAAAGGCGCGAAACGGCGATGCCGGCCGAAAAATTTCGAGCCTCCCGTTCGACGCGGTGCAGGGAAGGACGCTCGCGAAAATCATCGCGTTGCGTCTCCGCAACGCCCCGAACGTGTCATTAAATATCGCATTTGGCGTTAACCTTTTATGCTGCGCTGGAGAAACGGAGAACGCAACACTTTCTCCCATGGAAGTTTTCCTCAGTCGATGCTCGAATAACATGAATATTTTCGTTCTGCCGGCTAATTGCTCGGATTGTGTCGACCGGGAACGCGCTCGTCGGTCGCATTTTGGATTCGAAGCAAGGACTTCATAGCGAGGGGTTGCTCCCGATCTCGACTGCATTTCCGTTCGGACCATCCCCGCAGGTTTTTCGAGGCGTTCGCTGGAACGTTTCCCTTTCCGGCGCTCGCCAAGGTGCTCGATTCGCGATCCGCGCCCCCGACCGATCGCTTGCACAACTCAGCGGGCGTCATTCCCGCCTTTCGCCGGTCCTGTACGGGGACACCGACACCGCGAAATTCTCACTTTCCTCCGCGACACTTGGTCTCGGGCCTTTCCGCTTCCGCTCCAAAGCTCGCGCTCCAGCGAAGATGTCCCCGCGCTCACGAAGCACCGGTAAACGCGGATGGAAGGTTCAAGTTTTCCGCAGCGGGTCGGCCACCGATCCGTTTGACTTCAAAGCACCCTGTCGCGTTGCCCGTGGATCGGTCTTCCTCCTCCGCGGTCCTCTGCAGCAGAATCCGCGTTTTCCCCGAGTGATATGTTCGCTTCCGCCTCGGCGGGGGAGCACTTCGCCGTTCCCGCGCCGAATCGGATTCGGTCGGGGCACCGGCGTGCTATGCGGGAGCCGCCCTTTGGTCTTCGCCCGTCGTGAAAACAGTTGGCAGTGCCTCTACTCCTCCGGTTGTGAAATTCGCCTCTTCGGACGACGTTTCGACATTTTTCTCCCTTCCAAATTTCCATCTGAATTTTCGGGTCTTTACCGCGGTTTTCGTTCGCCGTTCCGGTTCCTGGTTCTGCGCACCGGTAACCTGCCAACCGTTCGTGCGAACGGAGCGCGCTCCGACGCATCCCGAACGTGGGAGCAACCGACAGCGGTTGAGGCAGCCTTGCCCATATTTCGCGCACGAAATTGTCTTGAAGATGCGAGCCGTTGGTCTGGTCAGTTCTTCCTTTCCTTCTTCTTCTTCCAACTCGCACAAAGTCAGTTTCATGGATTTCCGATAAATTTCAGCATTTAACGTTGCCGGTGTCATTCTTTTTACATTCGGAGCTTTAGCGGTGACCCTCACGATCCTCACTTTCGCAGACACTCTGATGTACATCATCAAAAACGCCGCTCCTTCGGTGAAGACCCACTCGGCGTTCGTTCTTTCTGTGTATCCGGTAGGTGAAAAGCTCGTTTCGAACTTCGACCCGGCTCAAACAGGTCTTTCTCCAATGGATCTTTGTCTCAGGTCGTAGCGATCTCAACTTACTGCGCCGTGATAGTGCCCAGGGCACAGCTCCTGGCCGAAGCCCTCACGCAGGGCATGTTCATGGCGTCGCTTTATCAGCTGTTCTGCCTGATGGTGGCCTACTGCGGCGGCGAGGCCGAGCTGATCATGAACGTCAAGCCGAAATCGCTGAACATGAAAGTTCCTCCGTGCTGCTGCTATCCCTGCTGCAGGTTGCCGACGCTGACCGTTACAAAGTAAGTAGGCGAAAATTAATCTTTCCGCAAAGAATGCGAAGATCGTACGCGGGCCTCGACGGGTGGTACCCGACGGTGCCGGTCTCGAGGTTAGCGAGGAGTTGCACGAGAAGTTGCGCAAGAGTCACGTCTCGGGCTGCGGGCTCGGGAAAGCGCGCTTTTGATCCGCCACGTCCGATTACGATTTTCAGGACTCACGTGAGGCTGCTCCGAATGTCCGTGCTGCAGCTGCCCGTCATCCAGGGCCTCGTCTACATGGTGCTGCTGGTCATGTGGGCGGATGAAGAAGTGAGTTGAAGCAAATTACCCCGGGTCCGCCGAACCGTCGCGCCATTTCCCTCGGCCTAACGCCTCCCTCTTACCGTCTCTTTTCAGAGTCTGTACCAAGTGAACTACATGTACTTCCAACCGGTCGTGGGAGCATCGATCTTCTGCGGCATTTGGGGCATCATAATGACGATGAAAATGCTTTCGGAGCTGTTGAAGGATTATCACTTGCAGGTGAGTCGCGGCGCGTCCAAATCCGTCCGGGCTGCGGAAGAAACCTCGCAATCCGCCTAACGGTTGCTCTGCCTGCGTTTCAGGGGAAATTTCTGGTGCTGCAGCTGGTCCTTCTCTTCGCGAAGCTCCAAGGGTTAATAGCCAGGGCCGTGGTCTGGACGGGGAGCGTCAAATGTCAGCCTCCGATCACGGCGACCGTATATGCCAACCGTGAGTTGCCAAACGGAAGGAGCCCGAGTCGTAAAACGCGGCCCCGGGCTTTTGGGTGGAAGTTGCGGAGCAACCTAAGGGATGCTCCATCCCCCGGCGCTCGCGGCGCGGAACGCGAGCCGCCGAAGAAAGTTGCGACGAAACCGCGTGAAAACGTCAAATATTTACCCGAGGCATTCATGCACTTCCCTATTGCACACACACAACACATACATGGGTTACGTGATGTAAATTCGATTTGAAAAGCGAAAAACGGATAAACGTAAAAACCGGGCAAAATAACGCGATTTACACACTTCACACACTCTGTACTTTGTCACTTTATGACAATAACCTAACATACCACGATGATTAATCATCTTCTTTTATATTTTTCGAGTTTAATTCTTTCTTGCGTTTCTTTTTCAACATCAAACAAAAGTCTGCCCTTATTTTAAATCACTACACAATCAACATAATTTGGAAGAAAAAAAAGGAATTTACAAATTAAAACATTAAACTGATTAACTACATTTAAATCCGAATTTCCCTTTTTGCCAAACCTTCATTAACTTTTATAGTTAAAAAAACTATAAAAGGAATATATTTTTATATTTTAAAAAAGCGAACTAAAATATAATTGGAAGATTTTGTTTTAGGGATTTCCAAATTGCGATAGAGTTACATCAATCATTTTCATGTGTATTTCACAAGTTTTCGCCTCGTCTTCCGAATTTTCCACTTGGGTTTCGGCTTTCCCAATGTTTTCGGCATTCGAAGTACCCGAGGATCCCCGTCCGATGCCGCTTTCATTAACTTCCGCCACTTATCGTTCGGGCGAAGAGTATCCCGAGACGCAGACTTTTTCCGTTGCCGAAGTTACATTCGGGCGGCGTGGACTCCCGCTCCCCGAACCCCGATCTCGACGAAAGCGCAGCTCTTAAAGACCTCGACCTCTTTCTTCCAGTCGTCTACAATTCGGTGATGCTGACGGAAATGGTGATACTCGGCTGTCTGGCGAGGCTCCTGTACAAGCGGGAACTTCCGGAGCTGAACGTGAGCAACCAGAAGATAAAAAATCAAATCTGCATGGCCGAAAGCGTCTTCGGCGAGGTGACGCATCAGGAGCAAAAGCAGTGCGGAGCCTTAAACGTGGCCTTCCAGAAGGACGCCGAGGGTGACGAGAAAAGATGATGGGAACTCTGAAGGCTTCCCTTCCGGCGGCCTGGCCGAGCCCCGACGCCGACCTCGCTCACGTCCGCTGCATCTCTTCTCCCGTTCCGAGTCACCCCAGCCGGACTTACCCCCGCGATCCGCGCGGAGGCTTCGTCTTCATTTGTACCCCTATCCGCGCCGCTCAATTTCACGTTTCCAAATCGAGGGCGGTGGCTCTGGGTGAACCAAAATTATTGAAATGCGACTTATTTTGAAAAACGAATTTACGTGAAATTTGCTTTGTGGCAACCGACCGAAAGAGGCAAAACCATCCCGATTAGCCCTAAAGTTGATGCCTCTTAATTATTAACATTATTATTTTTAATAATAATAATACACCTATTACCGAAGTGTATAAAAAAATTTTAAATTTGTCAGATTTACTTTGCGAAACAATTTTTTTTAATTAATTAATTTTATTTAAAGATAATAAACTCTTGTTTGAAAAATTATGAATTTAGGCGAATTCTTTTCCGACGACAGTTATTACCCGCCACAATATAAAACGAGCAAAAATTTTCTATGTGAAAATATGTTTCTTTTAATAATATCGATTTAACCAAATAGATTCGGATATACTTTAAAAATCAAACTATAAATATATGTAGGTAAAAGCTTTGGACGCAATTACGATAAAATCATTGTTATTCCGTGTGAGACGTTTTTCTTACAGTGCGAAAATATTACAAAAATCAGGTTGGAATTTATAATATGTGATATAACTAATAATTTATAATGCATATGAATAACTTTATCGCTTTGTATGTAAAAAAGTTCTGCAAATTTTACTTTCCTTCCACGAGTCGTGGATTACACAAGATATCCGATGGTGCAGCTTACACTTGGATTTGTGCCCTGCGCCTTTTATGGCATAAAATATAATTTGTATTATGCAAAGCGCATAAATATATAAATGAATAAATGAGTTTATTGTTAAGTTTATATTCAAGTTCTTCCCTAAAACATTTTTAAATGTTTGCCACTTGAGATTTCAGTAAAAATTATATATTGACTGATGAAGCCATTAATTAAAGTCTTTGAAATCGAACTTTCTTTAACTTTCGGCGAGTCTATTTATTAATTTCATTTTCCATTATTTGCCCAGAAATTTCCGAAATAATGAAAAATGAAAAAAATAAATTGCCCCGACACAACGTACGGCACGGCACGCGAAAAGATTTTCTGTTTAATTTTTTTCCTCGCGAAAATGTTACTCGATTCAATGTAACAATTACAGAAGGGAGGCGAAAACTCGACATTTTCATGGTTTCAGTTCAAAAACTGGGCCGCTCCTTGTGGTCCAGGAATCTTCAAACTGCGACCCCGCCAAAAAAGTCCAAAAACTTAAATGCGCAAAAATAGACAGAAACCGAAACCCTCGCAAGAAGGGGTTCAACGGAAGGGAGAACTCTGAGCCCCGCGGAAAGACCACTTTAAAATTGAAGGAATCCGAGAGAAAAACGGAAAACCTCCGGAACTTCAATTTATTCCAACGTGCTTTGCCTTCACAACGATGTAGTTGGCAGAGTGCGTCTTCTGCTGCTGCTTTGATTTGTCTCGCCCTTTGGAGCTCATTGTCCGGGTCGCCTAAAGATTTTTCAACAAATATTTGCGTGCCCGGAAATTGCTCTGTTCCCTGTCGACTTCTCGCTTTTAACATAAGGATTTATTGAATGCTATTCGATTGTGACGTTAATAATGCATCGCAGCAGGAAAATTTCATCTTTCCAGTTTTTCCAATCGGCTGAAAAATGCTGCCGCCTCTTGCTATTGTTTAATCGGTAACGGTAGGCAGAAACATCTGACGAACTTTGAATATTAAAAAGGAAAATCGTTTTGATTAGACGTCGCTTTCTTCCGCGCCGCAAATCGGGCATCTGAAATTCACCGACATGCAACTCGATTGGCTTCTCCCATAACGCCTGGTTTTCGGGGAGAACGCAGGCGTCGAAGCGGTCGGACAATTTCGATGAAGTCCATCCGATATTTCGACTATCGATTCAACAACCGATGCCCCGTCGATCGCTTCCTTCCCATTTTAGGATGACTTCGAAATAACCGGATTACGACAAACTGATTTAGGAAACTGATGTAACTAAACGCACGTAAAATCTATTCATACTCGACTTAAAAAAAGATAAAAAGTTTTTATTCATAAATTATTATTATTATTACTATTAATTTTATTATTTTTTATTATTTTTGTTGTTGTTAGATGATGTAAAAAATTCATAAACTACATGTCATCGTCCGAATCGGACTCATCTTCAATTGCGTCTTTTGCGGACTTCTCCGCCTCCGCGAACACCTTCGGCGGAACCCTCTCGTGGATGCCTCCCGTCTCCTCCGTCACCCAGCTCATTTCCAATTCGAACTGCTTGTCCTTCAGTTCGTCGTGTACAGTGTAGATTCTGAAATTAAACGAAACAGACGTCAATATAGGCGATTCCGACTTAACGAAATCAGTTACATCGCAATGTCTTATTCTAGGCGTTCCATTTAACACTTCAATCTAAGGGCCCTTTACAAACTTCCTTTTTGCCTCATGTACCGAGCCAAATTAAATGCTGTCTCGGATTTCCATACCAACCCTCCCCCTTGTTATCCCACCAAAATTTCTGCTGGTTCGAATGCGATCCCTTGAATTATATTTTTTTAATTATGTAACAATATAATAATAATAAAGATCATGATTAATAATAATGAGTGATGAAAATAATATCAGTAATAAAATCGATGTAATACTGAAAAGCTTAACCAAGGATTCAAAAGCATTGTAAAACGTCACACTCACATTTTTGCAGCTTCTGTTACTAATTCCTTGCTTGTCATATTTGATAATTTCAGTTTTTCTATTTCGGTTTTGGCTATCTGCTTTGCCTTTCCTGCGGCACAAGCAAAGTATCCCTAAAAATTTTAATAAACGCAAATGAAATAAATTTTAGCCTTTAATCAGTGAAAAAAATGAACACAACAAAAGTATTAATAACAATTTATATGAATTTATATCTTTTATTTTAATTTTATAATTATAATTTTCTATTCTTTTATCAAGAAAATTTTAGGGAAATAAAAGAAACAACGCTTACATAGGACACGCCGCTGGGATCTATCATGTACATTTCTGGACCATATTGTTTTGAATATGAGCAAAGAATGACTGAACATCCAAAAGGCCTCACTGCAGAATACAAGGTATATGCATGAATGTACATTGAAAGTCTATCATTGAGAGCTCTCAGGGGAATCGGCGATCCGTACTGATTTCTCCACTTTGAAGCAACTTCTCTTGCATTCTCAACCAACTGTCTTCCATCAGAAATCAAACCTGACACAACCTGCAACAAGTGACATGACAATTATACTTCCATTAAAAACAGTTATTAAAAAAAGTACTGTTTAATGCACATCAGCAACAACAAAAACAATAACAACAATAATAAAAAAATATGTTTACAATATTAACAATAAAAATTGTTTCCTTATGAAAACGAAACAAAATTAAAATTCTCAGATGCTGAAGTATGATGGCAAACAATTTTTAATTAACACCTTATAAAACAACTACAACTCAATCATTGTACAACATAAATGCACTTGATATTTTTTATAATTATATGCATAATGATGCAATTATTATTTAATCTAAATTGGAAAATATTAAGTATACAATTTCAACTTTTTTCATATATAAAAATTTTAAAAATATAAGAAAATATTCAAGTTTATTTACATGTACATATAAGTAATTTATACATAACAATATATATATATAATCATCATTATGATTATTGTATTATCATTACTAAAATATTTATATATCAAATTAAAGAAAAAATGAAGGAATAAAATTGTTAAAAATTTTACGTGTAGAAAACCTATCAAAATAAATTACTAAAGACAAAATAGTAAATCTAAATATTACTCCACAGGAAGTTGTAAAATTTAATTTCAAAGTAATATCAGATTTTGCCCAACACTCCCTTGCTTATTTATGTATTAGGCTATCAATCAGTCATTTTTCATACTTGAAAAATTATTACTATTCACTGTTCAATGTTGAATCAATATTTTTAGTTATTGTGCAATAATGAAATTATTCAAAGTTACATACTGATAAGTTTTAATAATACATTAACCTGTATAAAGACACTAATATGAATGGTTTGCATTATATACATATATATATTTAAAACAATTTTCATTTTTATTTTGTGATATAATATTACTGAAACCTAAATAAATATGAGTTGAACCATGTATTGAATAATGGTAATTTTTAATAGTAATTTAAGACCACTGAGATTTTTCAATTTCATTGGTCATTTATAGGTAAATGGTTGAGTTTATATAATACATGCAATTAATTTAATAATTAAAATCAAGGAAACAAATAAAATAATTTGATTCTGATTTGTAGCAACTGATGAATAAAACTTTACCATTCCTATATGTCTGTCGACGTTAAATATCCTTTTATTAGCGCCTGGCTCATACAATTTACTAGAAACTAATTTTTCAACCGCCAATACAACTCCGTCCTTACATCTCAACCCGACCACTGTGCCGCTATTTTCCACAGCTTTCTGCGCATATTCCACCTGGAACACCCTCCCGTCCGGAGAAAACTGAGAAGCGGACAAATCATACTGAAAAAAAAAATAACATAAGAACTCGGCACATATTCGAATATCATGACATTTTACTAATATAAATGATTCGCAATAACATTCTTCAAATAGCCAAGAATTGAATTTTATGTCGACAATGCTAATACATTTACAACTTACCCCCGTTCCAATTGAACTCATTTCTGATCATTCAGCGAATCAAATCCACAAAAAACTTACTATCCTAACCCAACTTCGGCTTTTTCAATGACAATGCACAACGCTTGGAGCAGTAACACCAGTGCTGCCAATCGTGCAAGGAAAGTCTTCAAATTCAATGGTTGCAATTCGTTTAACACACTTATCTCCTTTGGCAGCCGAAATGAGAATTCAGTCAGCTGACTTGATTTTAAGTTAAACGCTAAATCTTGAAAAATGTCGGGGAAAGATAGACTTGCCATTTTTCCTTCGAGAGGGTGAGTTTAAAGCATTTTGCAAATGTCGTTGATCAAGCTCCGTTCTCATTTCTTTTTAACTTGAAGCTCCTTTACCATATTTTATGGAAAAGTAAATCTTGCAGTAAGATCCAAGATTTAAATTTTGTCAGAATATTTTTCAATATAGTGCTTCATATATCCGTCTTTTTTAAATATTAAGCATTTTAGCATAATATCATTGACATATGATTATTCTATCTAGCAACTGCGACTCAATAATTACACCAAAATTTTTTGAACCAATTTTCAGCCCTAGAATATTGTCTGCAAAATTTACATTACAATGATTGAACTTTTATAAAAATCCCTCTTCTTATTTTTTTTTAATACAAAATGGCTTTATCAGCTTCATTAAAAATTAAAAATTAAATTTTATTCTTTTTAGAGATCTGTCAAAAAAAAAATTTTGTACTTTTAAATTATCTTTGTAGTATTTACAACTTTTCTCTTCTACAAGGTTTACTTTTGTATTATTGCATTCCAGGCTTTAGATGCTCAAAAGAAAAAATGTCTGGTCAATGCTGATCAGTTATAAATTGTCATTTTTATAATTATAATTGCTTTCCATTCATATGCATTTCACTTATAATCACCTAAAATATTAAAATACTTATTAATATTTACTGACAATTTTTCAATGTCTTGTAGAGCACAGTCTTTAATGAAAGGGAGGTTGAAAGGAGCACAGAAGGGACACAGCCTTCTAAAGAAAAAAGCTGATGCTTTACAAATGAGATTTCGCATGATTTTATCAAAAATAATAGAAACTAAAACCTTAATGGGAGAAGTGATGAAAGAAGCAGCTTTTTCATTAGCAGAAGCTAAATTTACCACTGGTGACATTAATCAGGTTGTTTTACAGAATGTTACAAAAGCACAGATTAAAATCAGAACAAAAAAGGATAATGTTGCAGGTAGAGATTTGCAAACAAGGTTTTACTGAAATTACAAAGTGCAAAATTTAAATGATAATAAGCTAATTGATATATTCTTTCAATTGTCAGGAGTAACTTTACCAGTATTTGAGAGCTATCAGGATGGAACTGATACCTATGAACTGGCAGGTTTGGCAAGGGGAGGTCAGCAATTGGCAAAATTAAAGAAAAATTTTCAAGCAGCTATAAAATTATTAGTGGAACTTGCCTCCCTTCAGACATCTTTTGTCACACTGGATGAAGTTATAAAAACTACCAATAGAAGGGTTAATGCTATTGAGCATGGTAAGTTTCCATTTGATACATGTAAGTAATTGCCACAGATGCTTTTGAATAACAAGCAATATGATTTTTAATTTTACACCAGTAAATTTTTTGCCACATAAGGAGTATTTGTAGATCTGTAACGTGATAAAAATTTACATGCAATTCTAACTAACAGAACATTGAGTTATTTTAAAAATAGCAGTGGGCGATGAAGATACAGCTTTTTTATTACAAAGATTTCTTTACGAAGCTCCAATATCGAGACAGATTAATGAACAGCATCAAAATTGTAAATTTACGTATTTTATATTTTCCCAAATACGGAATAAATATAAAAAGGGGAAAATGTCTTCATAATTTTTTTCTTCAAAGCGAAAGTTTTAAATTAGTGCAATATTTTTACCTTACTAATCAAATGTTAATATTATTGTCAAGTTCAGTTAGGGTGAATTATCGTCGCCGATTTCGCGTATACAGTCCACAGCAATTTTGAAAAGCTGCGGCAATCCGCCGACTGCTTCGGATGTTTAGATTTGCAAATATTTTGAGGAATTAATGGCGCCATGCAAAAAAAAAAAATCAACTTCTCCGTTAAGTTGGCATCCTTTCACCCCGTCCGTTAAAGAGAAGCGACCGATGGGGAAGAAAAAGCCTAGAGAATCCACGTCCGATGTCGAACGAGGGAAAATTTTGCATTTCGTTAAATTTTTCCCCGTTCGTCTCCCGCTTTTCGCGTGTCCAATTTACGACCATAATCAAAATTTTTCTTTTTCAAGTGATCATTCCGCGCATCGAGAGGACATTGGCGTACATCGTGTCCGAGCTTGATGAACTGGAGCGCGAAGAGTTCTACAGGTGAGCCGAGGTTCCTGCGTCGAACGTTAAAAGCGGATTATTCTGCGACATTGTTCAAGTTCTTTTCTTTCCACTGCCGCAGATTGAAGAAGGTCCAGGACAAAAAGAAAACGGCCCGGGCGAAGGCAGAGGACGAGAAGAGAACGCATGCGGAGACGAAAAGCGGGCAGCCTCCGAGCAAGGCGATTCCAAACCTTCTGGACGAGGGAGACGAGGACCTCCTCTTCTAGGACCGCAGTTAGGATTCCATTTGCCCAAGTGCAAGCAATAGTTCTGCTAGATTTACAGCGATCGAAGTCCGAACCCGCGTGAAAGTTTCGCTGACGTCTTCCAATGCTGTCGCGTGCGAAATTTCCCGAGCTCGTCGAGCGGGGAGAAAGAAATAAAGGAAAAAGTTTTTCCCCCCGGAAAATCCGCGCTTTGCCCGATCCCAGCCTAACCTTGTCGTCCCTCCGAGGGAAAGCTCGCAGCTTGCGCGACAGGAAGCAGGCTTTTTCCGCCGTTTGCGCGATTTTCACGCCCGTTCGTTCCACGTTACGATGCCCGCGATTTTCCAAAACCGATCGCACTTAATTCGTTAATTTAATAAGAAAATTTATTATTTTTTTTTTTCGTCAAAAATTCAACCTGTTTCTTTCCTCCGTTTCTTTTGGAAAACGAAATTTAAATTTTTGCAAATTTTACCAAGTGAAACAGGTTTTTCTTTGTTAAATACTAAGCGAAAATATGTATGTGTAATATATAATTTAAACTACATCCGCAAATAAGAGCGGGACTGTTTTGTTTGACAGCTACGGGGACCTATTAATCATTTTAGGTTTGAGCTTTCGGAAATAGCGGCAGGAAAAGAGCCGCGGCTTCACCGCCCTAGAGTCGGTCAAAAAGAAGACGGTTCTTTAAGCCTGGGTGGCACCGACAGACTTCTCTCACGAAAGCAAGAGGAAACAGCTCAGGGTGCAAGCCATATCCTCGTTCCACCCGAAACATTAGAATTAGTGCACTGCCGGCATCCGCAGACGAATTTCAAGCATTCCGTCGGCAAAGCGATGGAGTCGCATTTCGGATTCCCTTTTCGCGGGTTCTTTTTAATGTAATTCATTCGTCAAACGTGGAATCTGCGATGGCTCGGCCGAGGTTTCCTCGACGCTCGAATTTCAATGAGTTTTCCACTTTCAGCGGTGCAGATTCCCAATTCCCGGGGTTTTTCTTCGTTCGCCGAACGCGAACGCAGCCCAGGAGGGAGGAAGGCGTAGGTTCCCCAACGGAAATCGGTTGAAGCTCGCTCGGTTCCGCGTTCCGTTTGCTCCGTTCGCCGAAATCCGCGGTCGATTTTATTTGCGAAGAGGGAAAACCGTCGAAAGCGTTCCCGCATCGAACGGGAAATCAATTTCTCCGCGATTTCCTTTCGAAGGGGTCGATTCGGTTTCCGTTCCCCGGCATCACCGGTCGGCTCCCAGCTCCGTAGCCGGGAAGGATGGCACCCCTGCAAAGGATGCGGCAACGTGCGCCCGAGGCAACGCCCGCCATCGCCGACGGAAATTTTCAGCTATGCCTTGCACGCGACTCGCACCGCACCGTCGCAATAAACGTTTAATCTGCGTCCGACGATCACGTCCCGCAATCCATCCCAATGCGCATTGTGAGGCCGAAGGAGAATATTTATCGTTTTCGGAATTTACCGTCGAGCGTCGAAGTAAATTATTTGAAATTCCCGCATTTTCACGGCTTAATCGAAATGGAGTTTTCCCTTTTCTCGTGCTGCGCCGCCCGACTTTTATTTTGTCGCAACTTTGTCGAGAGAAATCTCGCGTTCTCCTGCAAACGTGACCCTTTTATTTGAAACCGGAATTTCGTCGGAAACGACTCCTCCAGCGTCGATTCCCGCAGCGTTTCTCGACTGGCAGCTCCCGAAGGTGATTCGTTTCGCGTCGGTTTTGCCAACGTCAACTTTAATCCTTCACGCTCTCGTACGTTTACATAATATAATCCTCGTAATTGAAATTTAACCGCTTCATTTCAAACCAAACCCGCCATGTTCCCGTTTCCGCATCCGGAACAGAGACGAAGACTACGGGAGAGGAAATCGCGGAAACGGATTCGTTCGCGGTCAGGTTTGTTAAAGGCAGTCGACCAGTCCAAAACGCTACTGAAAACGAAGAAGGAGACCGTGCATTTATCACTGGCGGTTTTGGTTGTTTAGTGATTGTAAAGAAAGGAAAAATTACACACGTATAAGCGTATATTCATGCGATAATAAGTTGCCGCTCGTCTCCGCTCCGTTCCGTTCGTCTTTCACGAAGAACAAGCGCACGGAATCGCGGTGAACGAGTTTCGCGTCGGCATCCCTTTCGTTGCCTCCGCAACCCCTACAGTCGCCACGGCGCAAAGGGTGCAAAACGCCGAGAAGATCGAGCGCGACAACTCTCAAACCGCAACTCTCGCCGAACGGGGAAAAGCGCGGCGGGAGCCTCGCGTGCCGGAGCGGAAATCGTTCGATCGGCGGGCACCGCTCCCGCTCGCTCCTTCCGGCAGCGGCTTTTAACGTTCCATTTAAATTCGGGATTTTAACTTTCCGCCGCTTGCGGAGGAGGAAAATTTGCCGGTCGCGGAGGACGGTTTTAAATTGTTAAATGCATCTCCCGAAGAGGAGCTCGTTTGAAAAAGTGACAGCCTGGCTCCTCCCTCCCACCCCTTCCGGCCATTCGTCGGTGGCCGGGCCCCGCTCCGCACAACGAACGAATCCCGCGTCTCGATACGTGTCACGAAAACCTTTTTTTCTTATTCGGATTCGTCTGTTTCTCCTCTTTCCTCGGTGCTGCGTTTTTTTTTTTCTCACTTCGAAGGAGGAATCACGAGCCGGTAGCGGCGTTGAAGATTTTTTTTTTTTTTTCTCTTTTTTTTTTTTTTTCCTTCTCATCTTGGAACCTCGCGCAACGTCGTGGGAACCGCGACAGCGACGAATTTCCCATGAAACGGCCGATCCAGTTTCCGAGAACGCAACGTGGCGACGGAAGCGAAGAATCGGATTTAATGTTTAAAAGGCGGAGGAAAGAAACGGCGACTGAGTGAGGGGGGGGGGAAGGGGGAAAAGGATGCCAACTTTCGAAATGCGCTTTTAAAGAGATTCGCCCGGCTTAAATGGCCCGGGCGAGCGAGGAACGAATCACGTGACCTGTCGCTTTTAAACGGCGGCGTCCGATCGAGGAGGCAAAATCGCGTTCCCCTCCCCCGGCGTTTTCCCTTTCCGGGGCCCGCAGGTCGAGGGTCGTCGTGTCAGAAGGGAAGTAAAGCTCCGGATCCCGCTTAAATGATCGACGCCGAGGAAAAGGAGCGAAAATTTGTGCTTATTAAACGATACAGGCGTGGCCGTCATTATTTTTTTTTTTTCTTTAATTTGATATTATTAAAAAGAAAAAGTTGAAAACCGTCTAATTAATTTACGGTTATATGTAAAGTAATAAATTTTTGGCTCGTTTTTACATTCTATTTTGTTTTTGCCAAGTTGGAAAAAAAAAAAATTCAAAAATGAGTTAATGTCGACTGAGTCATCCCGCACGTTTTACACGGCACATCCGGAAACTGCGTAAATTCCGGTTAAGGAGATCGCCGGTTACCGGAACCATAATTCGGATGTTATTTCGCAGTTTCGCAGAATGATTTTTGGCTTTTCCGGTTGCTCCCTCCCGCCAAGATAAAAAAAAAAAAAAAAAGACTTGAAGCAATCCCGTTCGAGAAGGCAAAAAAAGTGAACTTTTTTTTTTTTCATAATCTTCGTGATTTTTTTGCTTATTTCCACGTCGACTTCCTCCCGCCTTCGGTTCCGCGACACTTCACCTTCAAAAGATCCCCGAAAGCGTTTTGCCGGGCCCGCGACCGAGTCCTTTTCCCTCCCCCCGTTAATTGCCGGCGCGCAAACGGAAAAGAGAACGGGCCCGGCATTCAAATTCATGTGCCGCCCCAGAAGAAAACAAAAATGTAACAAAATAAATCGCGATGCACGTTCGGAAACCGCAGCAATCGCCTTGATTCGCCGCTGACGTCGTTATCATCCGCGTTTCTTTCTGCTGGGTGAAGCCAAGCTTTCAGACACCAGTAGGCCCGGTGATGCATGAATGTGTGTGTTTGTGCATGAAATGATTCCTTATCGTCACAGTCAGTGGCGTAAAAAGGACTTTCATCGTTCTTTTTTATTCACCCGACCCGTTCGGCTGCTCGCCGCACGACCGGAACGGAAGCTCCTCGGGAAGGAAGCGTAAATTCGATCGACATCCGTTCGGCTGTTGTCGCGGACGCGATCGCTCGCTGACGATCATCCCGTCGCAATCCCCCCCCCCCCGCCTGGGGGGGGATGGGCAAAAGGAAAACGCGCGAATTTTCCAAAACGGAAGATATTTTTTCATGATTCAAACGCCGGAAATGCTTCATCGCGATTATAAATCATATAAATTTATAAATATTGTAACCTTTATCTGCACGCTTCGATATACACGAAGTGGTTGCAACGATAAAGGCCATACCTAATTCGAACAGAAGGTAAAGTCCGCTTCCTTCGGCTCTCCGTTCCCGTCTCGACGAACGCAAATGCAGTTCGGATCACCCAGAACTCCCGACTGATCTTTACGCGGCGGAAATGTCGTTGCACCAACCTGCCGCGTGAGGAGAGGCTTCTTTTTCTCTCTGACGGGGAGAAAGAGCAGAAGTTTCGCCGGTCGAGTAACTTCAAAATCTTAATGAAAATGCGCAAAGCGCCGCACCTCCCGCCCCCTCCACGACGCCCGAGAACTCGAACGAACCGGAAGAGCGGGGGAGAAAAAAAAAAATCATTTTCCGGCAATCCAACAGGTTTCTTCCGCTTCCCCCTCCGGGTAAGACGGCGAAACAGCAGCGGAATTCGGTTCGATCCGTCCTTTTGAAACCGATACCGGCGCGAGAAAGGCCGGAGGAGAAAACTGCGGCGGTCCCTCCCGCCACGAGACCCGAGTCGCGTCGGAAGTTTGGGACGCGTGGAAAAGACAGCTCCAAGCAGGCGGTGGATAATTGTTCAAGAGGCCATCGGGAAAACCGCGGAGCTCGCTCAAAGCGAATCTCTCCCCGGACGTCGTCCCTCTGCCGAGCTTCGTCGAGTCCCGCCATCCATTTTACTGCCCTGCGTCTCTACTAAGGGACTCCGACGGGTATTTCCTACATGCGGCGCGAGTTTTATTGGTACAACTTCCGCATTTTCAACCAGCGCCGGATGAATTGTCGCCCGTATGTAATATTCATGGTGCCAGTTCCTTTGCATCCGAACTGGAAACACGAAAGCTTGAAGTATTAAATCATATTTTTAAATGTAACTAATATGTATGCACATGTGCGTTTCGAGAGTTGTCTTTCGTATTTAGTCGGCGAGCGAAGCAACTGGGAAACCAAAGTTTTCGTCTCCGTTTGTTTTTTTTTTTTTCTCTTCCTCCGAAAGAATCAAATTGCAGCAAAACGCGTTCGCTTCCCCGGCCGTTCGGGTGGCGCGAACGGATTCGCGGGACCTTTCGGGGCGGAAGCGACCGCGGTCCTTCCCGTCCGGTCTGCCGCTGCCTTATTTCTGCCGGCTCGCTCTTCGAGCAAACCGCGCCGAAATCTGGACTTCTGCAGTCCCGGCACGGCGCCCGACCGCGTCGAAGGCGATCGGCGGTCGGGAGGACTGCGATAACCTCTTTCCGTGATCGGCGACGTGCGATTCGCAGGTACGCGCACATGCGTGTCGCGTGCGTGCGCTTACGCGCGCACCGGGCCTTCAAACGGCCGGCTCCGTTTGTTCTGCTCCTGCCAACGTTAGATCCGATACTGAGCCTCGCAGCCAGCTAAGGTTGTTTCTGTTTGATAGCGGTCTTTATCACGAACGCCTGGGAAATAAACACAGGCCAGATAGTGGAATGAATGAACAAAGACCGCATTGTTATTATAATCCGAATGGGGGGGGTCCTCGGTTTACACGCATACCTTCGGCTCTTACGCAATCTCCCGGAGTCTCCGCTTATAACGGCTCCAGATTAAAACAGTTTCGCCGAACGTGTCGGATAAACTTTTCTGCGATGCCATCGATAAGCCACTCCCGCGCTTTTCCCCGGCGGGAATCGCGGCGAAATTTCGACAAAAAAAAAAAATTGTCGCACTCCTTCAAACTCCTCGCGAGACCTTTCCGCCGGGGAAAGCGTCGCCTTTTTCGGTCAACCCCGGTGACCTCCGTTCGCGCGAACGAACGATACCCGTTCAAGGTACTTTTGCATGCGTTTTCGATGCGTTGTTGCCGGTGCTGCACGATTCGCTTCCTTTCCGTTCATTATGCGGCGTTTGGCGCTCGCTTCCTCCCCGCGCCACTTTGCCATTAATCGCTTCGAAAAGGCCGGGATTCCGTCGGTTTGCGCTTTCCGCGTCCGCCCTCGCGGAAAATTCCATTTTCGACGATCCCCCTGGACCCGACAACCTCCTCGGCAGAGATCTTCCGATCCCCCGAAACGAATAATAGCGATGCATCCGCCGCGGACGGTGCCATCGGGCGATCCCTTTCCTTTTCCCGCAATCGCTGCCTCCTCGGGCACTCTCCCCCGGACATCCGACGCATCTGAGGACACCGTCGCGGCAACGAAAAACCTGGCACAAACCCGAAAGGACAATTTGCTTTTCAGCTACCGATCGCGTCACTTTGGCTTCCTGCTAATCAAAACGATTAATCAGGCATCGGTCTCCTTCCCTCCGCCATTAACGACGTCGCGAATTGTGCGAGGTCCCTGGGCAGAAATTGTCAGAAATGCAATCAAAAACGTGACGGAGCCGGATCTCCGCACGCTTACGGATACCTCTCTCGGTTTCAGTTATTTCGCACGCATTCTGTGCGGACGCACAGACTCCTTTTTAAAGTATTCCCCTAAATCATTCGGGGGCCCTCTCGGTAGGACCGAAAATAAGCGAAGTTTCAATGAGAATTGCGCTGTTTTAAGCAATATGACGGAACGTCTGTAATTGCTCCCGAGCTTTTATAAATAAAACGTTAAACATCATCTGATGCCTTTAGTATTTGCCATTTTTCACAAATTTTCTGACGCTTTCAATAAATTTTCGACGTACAGCACTGCGGTTTGTCTCCGTTATCCCGGTATTGGCAAAACGCATTCTGCCTCCGTTGCACTTTCGAACGATCCACCTAACGGGAGCAAGCTGCCTTGCAATAAGCCGTGATTCCACCAAGCGCGATTGAACAATGCCGAAATTGTATTAAAACCGTTGTAAACTCCACGTAGCGCATAGATAGGTGGATGTAACTAATATATTCTAAAGTTGAACTTTTATGACAAAATATTAATGGTGTTTCTTCAGTTATCCCACATCCATTGTTCTGTTAGAACCGGAGATTTTCTCCCTTTCCGAACATTTCCCTTCTCACTTTGCCCGGCCGCTTTCTTCATTCCTTCATGCCTTGAAGCCGCCCATGAATTTGCATAATGTGCCTCATGTCTCGGAACGAGGGAACTCGAAATTCCCTCCGTGCACTCGGTTTTTTAAATGAATTAAAGTTTCGGCGACGAATTCTCCGGTTCCCTCTCCGTGGGCCTGAGTGCGAGACGTCGGGCTTCGAGTCTGCCACCCGGGCCGTGACAGTGAAAGAAAGTTGCCGGCCCGAGATTCATTTCGGTTCGGCTCCACAAACAGGAAGCCAAAACTCTTTCGGTGCTCGCTTGGCCAAGACACCGTGCATTTCCACCTTTTTTTCTTTTTCTCCGCCGGATTCTCGAGGAAATAAAAACTCTTCTTCCTTCTTCCACTTCCTAAAAGTCTCGCGATGCGAAAAACTCAAGCAACCGAAGCATAACCTGAAATAATCATCGTTTACTCACCTCAACGCCATAAAACTTTTGAAAGAAAAAAAATAATAAAAAAAAAAGGAGAGAAAAAAAACTTGAATTTTCGTTATTAGTCACTGATAGTCGTTCAGTGAATGCTAATGCAACTTTTCAAAAATAAAAAAAAAAAAAAAAAACCTCTCCCTGAAGGACACCTAGGGTTTGACTAACTTCTTGCGACATTAAAAGACCCATCGTTTCTTACGGTTCGTGCAACCGGGTGAGGTTAGATCCAGTTCCTTCGGCTGCCGCATCCCAGAGCCTTCCAGACCAGTTCGTTCTCTTTCCGAAAATTTCGTTCTTCGTTCCGTTATCGCTTGTAAACAAACCATCTAGATAAATAGATGCAGTCGTCTTCTGCTTGAATCCTTGACAAACAACAGCCTCCGTCTCCTTCCTATTAACGAAAGCAACTTCTTATCACCGCGATATCCCTCTTCCTCCGCACCGTTCACATATTCGACGCCGAACGCCGGTGGAAGCAAAATTTCGGCTTGATCAGAATTCGACGTTTTCCGTTGAAAGAAATGCAAAGTTTTTTTTTTTTTTTTTTTATTAACCATTTGCATTAATAATGGCACTTTTTCTTTTGCACGCTGCTAATTTCAGGTTTCCCAGTGCCTAAAAATCGTATCTCTCAGGTTCACGCCAGCTTTCCCGAATGCAGGTTTTCTTGAATTGTTCAAGTTTCGCACTTTCAATGAGGATAATCTCGGCTTTTCTTTTTTTTTTTTTCTACGGCACTCTCGAAGAGCGAGAAAAGGGCGGCTCTCGATAATCGAACGGAAGCGCATCTGCCGCCGGAAACGTTTCACAGTTCAACAATGGTGGCCGCGAATGCATTTCAATAATTAAAAATTACCGGCATTGGTCAATATCAGTTCTGTTACAGTTATTGTTTCTAAACGGGCAAGGAAATAATTGAAGAAAGTTACGCGGAAAAAAAACAAGCATGATATATGAGATAAAGCACAAAATTTGATATAATGCAAGACTTTTTGTAGACATCGTTATATAACACAATCTCGGCCTTGGACTTCAGATTTAAGGTAATATGATATGGAGAAGTGTAAATTTATGACGCTTTAAATGCTACCGGAAGAAGACACAAGATATGTGAAGTGATGCAGAAAAGGTAAATCGTTCCTAAATTTTGTTCGAGTGATGAATGGTAACGCTGATACGGTTTTTAAAAAAAAAAGTCTTGAGCAAGTTTATAATTGCAAAAGCAATCAAAAAGATCTGAAACCCAACACGGCTGAAGAAGGCAAAAAAATAAAAAAAAAAAAATAAAAATTAAGAAATCAAGCATTGTACCTAAATCAGATGTGCAAAATAATGATAATTGTAAGAGCGAAATGGTTGAGTTCGTGTTTGGCGAAGAGAGAAGAAAAAACGGAACGATGGTGCACGAGGTTGTCGAAAATTGAAAGAAGAGCGGTGACGTAATTCCGGTTTCCAAATTCGGGGCCCGAACATGCCCGAATGCAGACCGCGGCCGTTGATGGCTTCCTGGTTGTTTTCTCTCGGGTCCTCAGTCGAAGAAAGTCACGATCATCTTTCCCGAACGTTAATATTTTCTACAAGGTCTCAAATTAAAAACCTTGATAATCTGAAAAAAATAAACGCCTTATATCAGAGATATCGCTTTTAAGATAGACAAAAAGAAGCTATAAAATTTTTAATAATCACGCACACACATCACAGATGATATACGCAGCACATACCTTCAAATGAATTGATTTAGATTATCTATTTGTCAAAGCATTAACATTCATGGCAGATCTCGTGTGCGTCAAAATTTCTGATCTATCCCCGTATACGTGGTTGCGTTTGTTCTGTTATCTGGAAGTTCACTTTTGAGGTTAGGAAATCGAATTTCAATGTGAAAGAATATTGATTTCATATTGAAATGAGTAACGGGAACATAAAACCAATCGGAATCTTCGTGCTGCAGAAGAATATTTAAACTCGGGCAAATTATGCAGCAAAAGAATTAACGCTGAAATTGCGGATCGATTTTGAGAATTTTTAATTTTGAAACTGACATTTTCATTATTTGGTCAATTCTGCCACGTTGACCATTTCCGTTTCTGATCAATTTCTTTGTCTCTGGAAGAAACATCTTCATGCTTTCTTCACCCACTTGATTTGCCTCCTGGTGCTGCTAAATCTGGCCGAAGCCGAAACCCGTCTCCAAGCTGTGCAGCCAAAAAATCTTTCTTCCCCGGTCCCATCTAGATGTGCGCGCCATTTTCATGCCAACGGAAACACTCGAAAATTATCGGTAACGTTTGGATCCATCCCCATGCACACACACACACGGCCGCCTTTCCCGCTGGAGGAAAAAAAAAATTTCCGAATGAAAACCGTGCGACAAATCCCACCATTTACTGATATATTTTCCTTTTTTTAAAACATGAATCAAAGAGGCGAACTTCGATTTAGCAAGCAGCATTTTAACAGGTTTTGGTCGCATTTCGCGTAGCGCGATAATTAATCGTTTTTTTCTTACAATTCATAAGGTGGTTTACTCGAACTGCTAATGAGTAAACTGTCGTCCCAGGACCCGCATCCGCATCTTAAACTACAAAAATATATATATATACAAATAAACCTCCATTTTTCTCCATTTGAAAACTGGAGAACTTTTCCGCATGCGCAAAACACGAAAAATTAACGGAAAAAAATGAACGTCTGATCGCACGACGATTTTACCCGAACGACGACGGAATCATACGAATTAATTACTTGGTTGAAAGTGAAACTTGCTGTTCAGTTGGGCAGGCGAATCGTGAGTGGATGAACGTGTTAGAGTTTTTAACTGGGAAGAGAATATTTAAGAGAAGAATTTTTAAACGAATTTTTTTTTAAGAGGACAGTTTCGAGTTTTGTTTTTGCCTTTTAATATAAAATTCGAAAAATACTTGCCTCTTTCCTTCCGAATATTGTAAGAGGAATAAGTATATGTGGGAGAAAAATCAATTCGCGCGTGAAATAATAGAAAAATAATTTCATGCATTGTGAAGTGAATTTTAATCGGAGTGCTGATTTTTTTTCTTTAAAATTATAATTAATTTTAAAAAAAAAAACTTGCAAATCTCTGGGATACACAATTCCATGCCACAATGGCCGCCGTTATGTCTTCTACGGCTTTTTACGACATCGGGGATATGTTAATTAAGGTAAATATAATTTTTAATTTCTAAAAGTGAAAGTTACAACCCGGAAGAGTTGCTGGCTGGAGCGTAATGTAACTTTTTACATTTCAGGTGAATTATTATTATCATTTGCGTTTTCGGATTTTTACGACGAAATTTAACGATCAAGTTTAGAACTGCAGCGAAAATCTTTGTATTTTGGGAATAAACTCGATTTCTTTTTTTCAACTTTTTGTTTCGTCACAGGTCGATGGTTTAGTCATTGAAAAAGTTAATTGGGTGTTTGATTCATTGCTAAATTAGTCAGATGGCTTCTTTTTTTTTTTTTTTTTAAAAAAAATTATTATTTTTCATCACGGACTAACGTGAATGCGTAATTTCGTAGCAAATCTGCTGCCACGTCTGATGGAAATCTGTTCCAACTTGTCCGTATTTTTTCTTGCCTGCATTCCAAAATCCGTCGAAATATTTGTTCCACGCTTATATTTTATATGTGTATATATTCAATTAAGCGTTTCATTATCGGGTAATTATGTTCTGTATGCAGGTTAATTTTTAAGTTAGAATTCCTACTCTCGGAGGAAAAAAAAATTTGTACTTAATCATTTTGTTCTCGGAATCGAAAGTTTCCAAAGCCTGCATTCGATGAAAGCAGTTCTTTTACATCGGAGGCGATTGAATTATGTAACGAGACTTCCTATAGTATGCATATTCTTTGATAAGGTTTCTTGTAATTCGAGAATTGTGATTAGAATTACAGAAAAGAGAATTACAGAAGAAATATCTTCTTATAATGTATCATGAGTTACATAATAGTGTGTGTGTGTGTTTGTGCGCGCGCGCGTATGTGCGGGGATGTGCTTGTCATTAATATTCCCTGCCCGTTAGGGAAATTTATTTTTGCGTTGGGGAAATTTATTTTCGGTTATGGCGGACGACATTGAATGTATTTTAAAAGTCCCAACGCTTTTCATGTATGAATGTATTCTATTCATTTTTTTAATGAAAGTAATGAATATGTAAAGATCGTGACTAGGGAATGTCAAAAGTTGAAATTGGTTTGGCCTTCCTTATACCACAATTAACCTGAAAGAGAAATTTAAAACAGTTCTTTCAGTTACTGTGACGTTATTTCCCTCCCATTTTAATTTTTTGAGATTGAAATTCTGTTTTTCGATGCATTTTTCTTTTCTTATTTGCAAAAAGGTCGGAAAGGGTCGTGCACCAAAACAAATTATAAATAAAATTTTCAATGAATATAACTTATAAGGTACTTTTTTTTTCCTCTTAATTATATTCCGCTTTGTCTCTTTAAAATAATATGCCGAAATGAAATGTTTTTGTTATTTTATAATGTATTCCTTTTCAAGTGCTTTCCCCTTCCCAACAGCTGAAGAAAGAGGTGGAAGCATTTTTTTTTTAAAAAAAAAAAGTCAATGTATAATTAAATTGCTATAGCTCTTTTTGTTTGTGCAGTACGAGGATGAGGCTTATTATATCAAGTCGCTGGTAAGATTTTTCCATGACTATTTTAACAGTCAAACTCATAGGAAATGTTTTCATTATATTCTAAATATAGAAATGTAACATTTAACGAGTGATTAGCAAACAAATATCGCTTTTTTTTTTTTTGCTGTCACTCGAAATTTTGCAGTGGAATTTGGTATTATACGTTGATTGATTATCGTAAGTCGGAATTTATTTTTCGGTTTTTTTTTCTTTTTAGTGAGATTGACATTAATGAAAGATGTCATTGAAGACTTGTAAAATCGGAAACGAATTGGCGACCCTGCCTCCTAGATGTAAACAAATAAAGCTATGACAATATGCGAATGTTTAAACAACCCGAAATGCAACGAACTTCAATTTAACCTTGTCCGTTTTAAAATTGATGTGCGCCGTTGTTCGTTCTTTTCTTTTTCCACTCCACTCCACTCCACTCCATTCCATTCCATTCGTTGGGACAAAGACAAACCTTTTGTTCTCCCCCTCCTTATGGGAGGTATAGGTATAGGGGTGGAGAATGAAAGAACAAAATGAAGATCAGGTCGAAACACCTGATGAAATGGTTAGGGTACCTGAAAAGAAATATCACCTGGTACTTGTTCTTTCGACATTTGAAACTAACCTTTTTTTCTTTATTCTCCAATCCCCTGATTCATTGCCTTGTCAACGGAATAATAGAAGAATCCCACCTTATTCGACTGGCAATTTGGTTTCTGCATGTTTGAGAATCGACACAATGGTGCTGCAGCCGTGAAAATTAAATCCCAATATGATTTTTTTGAATGAACATGCGATATATTTGCAAGAGGAGACGGAATTTCTTCATCTTGTTTACATGACGCCATGAGGCAGGAAAAACAACCTGAGAAGAGGAAATTTTAGCTGACGAATGTCTGTTTCAGTGAATTATTTCGCTGATTACCCGGGTTTTTTTTTCTTGAATTATTCTCTCACGGTGCTGGCAGAAAGAAACTAAAGTGCTGATGCCCAAGTCTCGGTGGAGATAAAACGTAGGCATCAGCACATGAGAGTGTTTATCAAAGGTTCGGTTGTGTGTTCCCAGCAGGCGAGCTTTGCTCTCGTCGATGCTCGTATCAAAATCAAACAACCCTCTGCCGCATTTGCGTTTAAAAATACATGTCAAAGCATTTTATATTTAAATATACTTGAGGTTTTTTTTCTCATTTCAAGAATGGCGACCAAGGCTGCTGTTCAAAAGAAGAAAATGACAAATCGCCGATTTATCGTGAGGGAAATAATTTTTCCATAAACTCCGTCTAGCCTTGAGTCATTCTTCTTAAGTTTACAGACGGGATAAGCCAAAAACCATTCCGAACCTGTCTAGATACGGCGTCGTTCGTTGCGCCAGATGCAAATACACCGATACTTAGGATGTAACGCTGAATTTTGCTAGTAATCAGGTAATTTCTTGTTTCCTAGCCTTCGGTTTTGCACAAGGTTGTCGCCTCTCGGTTGTGAAATTAATAAACGAAGTTTTTTTCTCGCGTTCCCTTCTGACCTACCCCGCAACTGCCTCCATGTTTTTCCCTTCGCCACGGTCGGCGATGCGCGAGGCCTCCACGATTTGCAGTTGTACGTGTAAATGGTCGAGTTCCCCGGGGTGCCACTTGGGGGTTGTCTTCCATTACGGTAGACGATTCCGATCCGTTTCGCATCCGCTCCACGATTCGCTTTTAAATTTTCTCTTTTTGCTTTTTTTAAAGGAAAACCAACCACCTCCGTTGCAGCCGTCCGTTCCGTCTCCTTTTTACGGTTACCAATAAGTACGCGCGGAAAGAAGCCTTAAATATGTGCGCAGATTTTAAAATATTTATAGATTTCAGATTCATTGGATTTTCCCCGTTAATCAGAAAAGGCTTTCAAACCGTGGCAATTGCCAATTTATTTTGCTTTGTTGGACGTGGATTTTGCTCTTTTTACGTGACAGAACCGAATGAAGCTTCCATTTTTCAGACTGTTGCAAGGATGCTTTCGTTCGGCGATCTTTTCATTAATAGTTGCATGCTTTATGATAAATTAATAAGCCATTCTACTTCAATCTTCGACGATCCGCGGCACGCAAATTGTTTTAAAAGGAATGCACGGTTGCAGCGATGCTCCTCGAATTAACCTCGGCCGCCACATTCCTGTTGATGGCCGCTCCCGTTTGTGGCATCTTTGGGCCGGCGCGCGAGCGGAGACGATGCGAATTTTGTCGTAAATTCAACGATAACGCGCGAAGTTTCGGCCGAACGGTTTTTCGGCTTTGTTCGACGGAAGTCAAACATCTCGCCCGAGCGTTGTCTCAAGATAATGCGTTCCATCAGCTGCGTCATATGTAATCGCATATTAAACTTTAAACTTATACAAACCAAAAGATGGCCACAATAAATATTTGGTCTAACATATAAGCCATCCGAGTGTTTTTTTTTTTTTTTTATAAAGACATTCGGGTTGTCGAACTCCTAAATAATTAAATGACCCTATTAAATAAGCAATGTCGAAGCAAGGTCTCTGGGAATTTTCCTTAAACTTAGTTTTCTTTTTCTTTTTTCTTTTCTTTTTTTTGTTTTATTATCGGGAAGGTCCTTACAGATCTGCTACGTTTAGTCGTTATTTAGGTTCCAGCCGGATTAGCATGGCTCCGAAGTTTGTTTCGCGTTCGAATGCGCGTAGATGGTACATTTAGAAACATGACTGTGAGTATTTTTTTTCTCTTCTTAACAATGATATCGGTTTATGGAACAATTAAAATTGTTATTAAATGAAATGATAACGTAACTTTGTTCTGTAATTAATTTAAATTCGAAAATGAGTAAGGTGTCTTCCCTTTCTCGGATTGACCCGGCATTGCAATAATCCCGACTAATGCACTCCTTACTCAATCGTGTATTTTAAGGGACCTTTCCTCTAAGTGCACAATTTCCAATCGTCATAGCTCGGAATGTCCGCGTTTAGGATCTGATATTTTCAGTTTTTACTCGTTGCGCAACTTTAACCCAAAGGGTGGTGCAACCTGTTTGGGCTGACGCACCGGAGTGCCCTCGGTCGTCGCGAGCAGTTTCTGCGATTTTCTCGAAAAATGAATTTTAAATTTTTCGCACTTTGTCGAATTCGACTTATTTTTACGTTTCTTCCGCAGTTGTGCCAAGTCGTCGGCACTTTTTAATCGTTTGAAATTTTTGAAAGCCGCGGTGCAATAATGCTAAGTACACCCATAATAAAACGTAAGTTTGTACATCATAACGGCTTTAATGAAGTAACAACTCCCAGGCGAGTAGTGGAAGATGAAAGTTGATAGTGAAAGTATTCTGTATGACTTCGGTTTTTTTCCTTTTTAATTCTGTCTTTCAAGTTCCTGGCCATATGCAGTGGAGGAAAAGTTTGGCAGATCTGATAATTGACGTTGATTGTTTTCTCCCCGTCTCGGATTTGAAATTTGCGAATCTCCGACCGGAGTGACGAACGAAGTTGGGATTTTTTTTAAAAAAAAAAATTGACTAATAATAATGCGTAGAAATATAGATGCGAACTATTTTCAGGTCCGTTTCATTTGCGTTTTGCTGTGGTGCGAGACCACGAAGTTTGTCTCCGTAAATTAAAAGCAAGATTTGCCGCAGCCGGTGTCGTCTGCTCGTTCGAAGACCGTTACCTTGTGGGAAAAGCGCCGAAATGAGGATAGACCTTCGATTTCTGCAACATATTAAACTACCTCTGCCCGTTTTCTAAAGTCATTAATTTATTATCCCCCACAAATAAATACTTCCAGTATTATGGTTTTATACAATCGGGAAGTCGAGATATTTTTTTTTTTTTTTCATTAATATTTTCTCTACGTAGCCTCATTGGCTTCTTTTAATGGTTTATACCTCGGTCCTCATATTTCCATAAATAGCTTTAGCTATTCACTGCGGAAAATTAAATCCGTGATGTTAATTATAAGCGATATAATTATTCATTTTAGTATTTTTCGTTTCAAAATTAATTATGATCCGATCTTATCCGCAAAACAAGGTCTAAATTTTTTATTTCGGAATTTTTTTTTCATTAATCTGATAGAAACTATATTTTAAAAAAAAAGATTTAAATTTTATAATTATTCTTCTTTTAGACTTATGGAAATTTTTGTGAGAAAAAAATAAAATTTAAAGCAATTGTGTTTCTGCATTAAGCATTAGTATTTTGTATTATAATTTACACGCACACACACACAAGTAAGTATATATCCCGGTCGTGGAAAATATCACGTAATATGTAATTAATCTGTGTATGATTATTATTACTCTAGGACGTCAGTTTTTTTCTTGGCAACTGGCATTCTTTTGATACTGCTATCCTCTGGACTCTCATAAATTTTCCCGGCCGAAATGCTTTATTTCGATCGTGCCTCGGTTTAAAAAGAAGGAAAAGAAAAACAGCGGCACATAATAACTGTGACTTTCAATTTCATACCTACATGGATTTGGATAAGTTGCTACTGAGATAGGCCTCAAGGCACAATGATAAAATGTAAGGAGCTCAGGGGCACTTTTGCGAAATAAGTTTGAATTTTCTCATTTGCTCCAGTTCAAGTGCTTTTCATTCGAAACGCAATTTTATACACATATATATATATCTATATATATATTTATAGATAGATTTGTTTGAAAACGATGAAAGGAAATGAATGTTGATGTTCAAATTTGGATTTTTTTTTCAGTTAAAATTTGTAACGAAAGCAGATTTTTTTTCGCGGTAATTTTTTTCTTTCGGTAAAAAGCTTTGGTGGAACTTCTAGTAAAATTAGTAATAGTACAGCATTTGAATGATGCTAATGGCATTCAAATTTTTACATTATGGAAACATCTCGAAAATAAAATAATAAGCTACAAAAATTTGATTATACGTTATGAATGTGTAATATATTTTACAACACGTTGCGATTTTGCCTAAATTATTTAAATTTGAGGGCTTTTCATTTCACTTAGTACAATATTTTTTCTTAACACAATTAGAAAATCCCTGCATTATTTCGATTCAGTGATTAATAAAACTGATTTCTTTAGATGCATTTTCTGTTTAAAACTTGTATAAGCTCATAGTTTCTTCTGCTAATTCTGATGCAACATTTGAAGATAATTGTTTTGAGAAATTACTTGAATTTCGTTAGTTTTAGAATCGTTGAATTGGTTCATTTATAATGACCTTAGGGTTTACGTATAAGATTTGGTTGTTTATGTATAAGCGTGTATATTTATCTCGAACAAATTTCTTGTATTTAAATTGCAGTGATTTTTTTTTGATTTTGGAGATTTCATAGAGGGTGTATGTAATGTTAAAGATATTCGGGTTTTGCATGTTTGGAATTTTTTGAAATTAATAAACCTTGGGCATAGAGTACTGACTCGATATCGGGACCTCCAGAAACATTAATTTCCCCTCACACGGTATGCCAATTAACATATATCCTCGTCCTTTTCTATTTCCACACGAAATGGATTCTCAAAGAAGCCTTTTCCGAGGGTTTGTCGCGTACAATGGGGGATATAATTGTTAATAATGAGTTTTCATTTATAATTCGGTTTAAGCCCCCGTGCATATTTCCACTTGAAACTAAATTTGTTATTTAACAAATATGATTAATGAACAAGGTTATTTCGTACTGTACAAAAAGTTTATTTGAAAGGAAAACAATTTTGCTCAGGTTTTTTTCTTTTTTTTCCGAAAACAATCCTGAATAATTTTTCTTGGTAAGGTAAGATAAACAGAAAACTAACAGAGAGGGAGACCTCCGTTTAAAGGCCGGACAAAAATTATTATTTGACTTTGGTCGCAGGTCCTGTATTATATAAATACAGCATTGTCTTTACATATGAACATCCGCTTTATGAAGAAATAAAGGAAAATATGGCCTTGAAAGCTGCTCATTATGATTATTGAAATTTTCAAGGCCACCACAGGTGGTGGCAATACCTGTTTACAAATAGTTGTGCTTTTTATCAGTCATTCAGGTCTGTGCGTTATGACTTTTTTTATTATTTGCTTATCGACGCTTACTTCGATAAGCAATGCATATTTCGGGTGTAAATTAATTCACAGACTGCGGTTATTCGCCAGTGTGAGAAATTAATAAAATTCAGCAGGACCTTTCGAAGCAGCGGTCGCGGCCGCGGCGCAGGAGACTGGAAAACAACCAATGCAAACGGATATTGACGGTTTTTCGATGCGTTCTTGGAAGTGACTGCTGCACGCCTTGTTTTGCTTCGTTTACAAATGAAATGTTTTTCTTTATATGATCAGCACTCCATTTGTTTGTTCCTCTAAACGTTTTCTTCGTCAAAAGCGTGGGAAGTTCTCATTAGAAATAGAAAGTTGGCTTTTAAAATAAAATGAAAGAAAGAGAATGGTGTACGGGAAAGGAAACGCAGCGTTCGTGAGGACAATTTTTTTGTCGCTGTAACGGCTTTAATCCATGGTACGCGTTTTTTTCGGAATCATCCGCTAATGGTTGGTACGATTGTTTGCGATTGCGCAATTGGCACGCCAAATGAAGTTCCGCACAGTCGCTTGTCCTTTTGGTTGAAATGACGCCGCCCCCGGTGCCTTATTTGGTTTTCTAAATCAAATTTTTTTACTTTAGCGTCACATTCAAACTTTCTAAAAACGTGAAAAAAAAAAAAATGGGTTTTCAATATCTTTTCCCAACAAAGCTAATTTTGCAGTGCCCGTTTTCGGTTACTCAACCAACTCCACATAACAGATGCAGATTTAATGTAACCAGTTATACAACGATGATTTTCATAGTTTTACCCGAGTTACTTTCGTCCAGATCTTTTTCCTCCATTTTCACCCCTATATTAAACGAAATATAATTCGCGTTAGACGACATAAGGGTTAGTGTACCATCATAACCGACCCGCATCCTTCGCGATATATTGATTTTTTTTTTCCAGTGGATATTGTGGATATCTTGGAGCATGATGCGATCGCTCGTTTTGCGAGTTATTCACAAGAGAGATGTATAGTTCTTCAAGTTGTGGCACGTCCCATTGTTGCAGGTATGGTTTTAAAAAAAATAAAATTTGAAGCAGGTAAAGTCCCATCTGAGCACCTAAAAGAATAATTTTATTTGAATAATTAGATTTTTACTCAGGTATAATTCTATTGTGAACGGAAGTGAATGCTGCATACCTCGTCGGATGGTAAGAAACCGAACCCGGTTCTTTAAAGTCAAGGTTATCTTGAAAAAGTCATTTTTGTACACCAAACAGTTGACGAAGGATGAACGCCGATTGCAAGAAACGCGGATCTCGAAGGCTTTGCTTTCCTTAGTGCGCGGCAAACGGCCAAACGCATTTGCTACGGCTTCCTCGTAAGGAGGCTTACATAACGAGATAAATCCCTCGGGGCCGTTGCAAAATCTTTCGAGACGTGATCACTTTCTTTTTTTCTTATTTTTATGCAATTATTTTATACGTAGATTGCCTACGTGTTGTCAAAAAAGCAGAATTTTTCGTACGCAGAATCAACGTATACATACATACATACATACATATATATAGATAAGGATAGGCAGTCAGTCAATTTATACCGCCTGCCGTGGTTAACATCTATTTACGTAACTAATTAAAATTTTACACACGCGGAGATGTATACACCTATATGTATGAATTTATGTATGTTTTTAATGGCCCGTTAGGCTAAAAAAAAGCCCATCCTTAATTTACCAAATAACGTAACAAAAAATTTGATTTTTACAATTTCTCAATACCAAATATTCTCATTTAACATCTTGTTTTTACACTAATGCTTTATTCGCATAACAAATAATGTTTGAATATTGTGTACAATAGGAATTTGTTATATAAGAGAAAATCGCCGAGAGGTTGACAATTTAGGAAAGTGATTGTCATTCGCTTAATGAGCAGATCGTAATTTCTTTCAGGTAGCAGTTTTATGTGCATACGTCCGAGTTTGTTTCTGTGGAAAATTAAAATTTTTTTATTTTGAAAGATTCATTTTCTCAGATTTGCATCAGTCGGAGATTGTATTACACAGCTGGAACGGGTGATCATTGTGATCGGTGATCCGCGCCTAGGGTTTCAATTTCTTTGAGGAGAATCAGCAAAATAATTTGAGCATATGACTTCTTAGGTTTCAAAAAATGGATGCGATTCTTAACCGGTATTAAATGTGAAACCAAAATTCTGATGTGAAAACCCAATGCGCAATAATGATGGGAAGGAAGAGTTTCAAGTCGTGGCCGCCCGGGTTCAAGATTTTTCCTTTGTGCCAAACACCAAAGCAAATACCTGCAATTTAAACATGCGATATTCTGACATTTATCTTCGCTGTATTTTTGAGTTTGTTCTTTCTTTTTTGACAATTTAAACCGCAATTAGAGTCGAATTTTTGTAATTTCGTTTTTTTTTTATTATATTTATGATATTGGAATGTTAATTTTTTTGTTCAATCGGGATGAGTTTCACATTTCAAAATAATTTTGTGTGCATTTTATGTAACATGTAATTGAGAAGAATGTGTACGAGATAGATGTGGGACTCGACGAGAGTTTTAAATGTAATTTATTCCCCTATAGTTATAAATCCGTCTTATTTAGCTAATCATTGTTTAAATTTATGTGATGCGAGAGATGTGTTGAATGCGTGTTAATGGTGTAAGCATAATGGAGGGGGGAAACGTAGAAAATAAGCAAGAAAACGAGGTAATGGAAGCCCGTCTTCTGCGACGCGATGCAGGGTTTTTTAATTAAGGGATGAGAACAGTCGAAAAATATTAAGAATTTTTGTCGATTTCGAGTGGCTCGGATACGATTTAAACGATGGAAAAATAAAGCAGCGCCTTGGGTTTTCTTCAAACTTTCTATTGACTGTGACGTTAAAAAGCTTTTCGATTCGAACACTTTCTCTCGGGTCACGTGTGCAACCGTGCTCGGAGCACACGTTACATTCGGAGATGACCACGTTACCAAATATTCACCGATCCCATTCGCGCAACTTCGCACGCCATCGGTTACTTCGAGCGGTTGCGCAACCGGTTTTCTTCGATCCAAAAGGATTTTTATACTTTTACTTCGTTTGATCTTCGGTGTAAGCGGGAAACGCGCGAATTCGATGCCGCCGATGTCGCGTGCGAAAATTCATTGGGCTTTTTAGAAATTTCAATCTCGAACGCACACGCGGACGATAGTCGGAAGTACTCGATGCAGATCAGGAAGCCAAACGAGAAAGTGAAAACGAACTATATAACCAGATGTCAGTGACGTCACTTATTATTTATCAAGCCCAGTTCACGAGCACTTAATAAATCGCTTGGCTTTTATTTTCGATTTTTCCTCCCGCGTGCAGGTTCCCGTTTGGATGGGGAGGGTTCGGCTCCTTTCGCGCGAGCGCGGCTTTTTTCGGCAGTTTCCGTGTCCGAGGAGCGAGGCGATTCGATGCCCGATTCTCGCCTCGCCCGACAAACTTTCCGAGGCTGCCATAACCTCGCCGAACTGATTGCGATCGTTTCCGTTTTGCAGAATCAGAACAGCAACGCAAGCGGCGTCATTCAACAGAGAGCAAATGCTTCGCCCATCAACTTCCAACAACCCTGCGGGACATTCCAATCGCAACAGCAGCAACAGAAATTACTTAGACTGAACACGGACATATTCCAGCAGTTGTCTCACACGGCGGTGGTGAGGCGAGTCAGCAGCCCCGGAAACGGAGCCAGGACTCCTACGACGAATAACCTGTCGCTGACGACCGCCTCCCTGGTCAACTCCGTGGCAACTCTGCTACCCGTTTTAGAGAATATGCAGCAGCAAAACCTACATAGGAAACTGGATCGCTCCCAAAGCGAGCCCGCCAAAATAATTCAGGTACCTCAAAACATAAATTCGAGTCGGTACAAGACGGAACTGTGTCGACCGTTTGAGGAATCCGGGTCTTGTAAATACGGGGACAAATGTCAGTTCGCTCACGGGGCCCACGAACTCCGAAACCTGACCCGTCACCCCAAGTACAAGACGGAACTCTGCAGGACCTTCCACACCATCGGGTTCTGCCCCTACGGCCCCAGGTGCCACTTCATCCATAACGCCGACGAGGCGAGGTCTTCCGCTGCTCAAATCCAGGCAATCCAGCGACGCCCGACCCCGCTCAACATCGCTCCCTCTTACGCCGGCTCCGTCAGCGGCACCCCGTCCCCGTCGTCCTCCCTCAGTCAGTCGCCGACCACTTCCTACTGCTCCTTCTTCTCAGAATGTGATAATTCCTCGAGCGCGTGTGATAACATGTCGAATCCGTCTCCACCTCCGAACCAAGGCGGATCGTTCGCATACGCCCCTGTCCCGAGGTCCAACTCGAACTCCCCGAGCCAATCTCCCGAACCGAACGCTGCAAACGAGACGAGGCTTCCGGTCTTCAACCTCATGGGACTTGGTTTGTCGTTGGAAGAGCTCCTGGCCTAATTTCAGTTTTCTTTTTTTAATCCGATGCCACGTACGTAAAACAAAACCGACTCCCGTTCTTCTCAGTTTTATTCTCCATTTGTGCAGATAAAAAGAAAAAAGGGTAATTTTTAAAAATGTTTCTCGTTTAGCATATAACCAAACGATGGGGCGTGTTTTTTTTTTAAACTTTTCATCTGAAAATACAGAAAAATGGCAGCCATTTTCTTGATTCTTTTATTGTCAGCTGGGATTTTTCGGGGCCATTTTTTTTTTGTTTGCTTCTTTTGAATAACGAAAGGCAGCCATCTTGTTGTTTTTTTGTATTTTTCGGAAATGTTTTATAAATTTACTCTTTTTAACGGTTTTATTTTTTTATTGCTATTATTTTTTTTATTTTGACATCAATGAAATTTCTCAATAAAGACAGAAAAAAGTCTTTCATACTTTTTACCATTCCAATATTTTTTTTCTTTTTACGTAGTTCGAGAAAAAGTTCCTTGTTCATATATATGTATATCTCCCTTCCCATCCACCACAAACCCTGCATTACACAAATCGCCTCTCGGGAAAAATAAAAAAATTTTTGAATCATTATCGACGTATTCGAACAATTTGATTCGAATCTTTAATATTTTTTAATAATTTTTATTATATACATATATTAAAGGAAAAAAAGCAAGCTTTCGATGGATGCTTTACCAAAAATGATTTGCTTCGTTTTTTTTTTCTGTTGTTGTGAAACCCCCACCATTAGGCCCAGGTTTCCTTTAATAAAGTTTTCCGGATCTTCCCCTCGACTTTCACAGAGTTTCCGGTTTTGTTCATGGGAAATTTTTCCTTTTATTTTTATTCCACGATTGTACGAGGTTGCTTTTGCTCGTACGAATCGGATACCTTTGCAAGTTTCGCCATCTTGATCTTCCGATCCTTTTTATTTCGTTAATTTTTGTCCACGTGATCCCCTAGCTCCCCTCCTTTTACCCCCCTCCCACCCGCGATACGCGGAGTTAACGCATTCCTTTTTCTCCCCCCCCCCTCCCTTCCCCACGCAAATT
>JAOWBB010006419.1:0-26676 GCA_028565995.1 Ricinus marginatus | reverse complement strand
CGTAGTTCTCCTTGCCCTATTTTCTGTTTACATTTTTTGCAACCTGCTCTTCCTGTTTTTGCACGATCCACGTAAAACGGTTTTTCAATCACTTCTTCCTTGTCAGACATTTACTGGAAAATATTAAAATTAGATATTAATGCAAATAACGATAATATGTGCAAGGACTGGGAAAATTTCGGAGAATATCAGAAACTAAAATTCAAATTTTAAATTAAAATTCACAAAAATAAATTCTCAAATAAATGTTAAAATTTAAATAACTTAAATTTTAATGCCACCAACGCTTTGCATGTTATTCTTTTTTATCCAGCTATTAATATCTATGATTAATTAGTGGGGAATAATGACGCCAATTTAAAAATTAGGGCAAATTTTTTTCGACAAGAGAAATGTTTATTACTGTTTGAAAAATGGCAGTTTCCAAACATTTTGAATATGATATAAGATGGTTTAAAAATTAAATAATTAAACAGATTTGCAATTATTGTTAACATTTTTTTCAATAAAGTGTCTTTATATAAAATTTATCGAATTTTATCAATGATCTACCTACAATAGATTCTTCAAATAGTGGATACTAACATTTTTATTATGTATTACATATTCCATGTTATTTTCAGTTAATCAATTCCGCTTTATGTAATTGTGACAAAAATAGCCTTTAATTTAATGCAAATTACGTAAAGATTACTAACAGCGATTTTAAAATGAAATTTTAATATACTTTGACCTTAGCTCTAATGTGTGATACTTCAGTTGTTACTCATACAATTGTTTTCTTAATAGTTGAAAGATTTCTTTAATATTACACTTAAAAAACAGTTTTTAGAAACATTTTTTTTGTTTTTATTGTAATAAATCCTTTTGAAAGTCAAGCTTTCCAATTTTTGTACATTAAAAATAAGATTCATATTATTTTTATGATATTTATGTTAGTAATTTTAGTGTCAAAATATCTTCCATAATCATTTTAAAATATTTTCTCTTTCATTTTACTATAACGCCCGGTTTTATTTTTTGTTAGTAAATCCAGTATTTTGACAAAAATTTATTTGCTCTTTTAAATAATTATCAAATAATATCCATGATTCTGACATTACTTTTTTTAAAAATTGATATTGTTGATTCAAAAAATTTGATATTTTAATTATATAAATCAACATTGAATTTCATGTTATGCTTAGATTTGTTTTTCCGTTCCTTTTAAAAAACGAGGTAATATTTTTTAGCTGTTAAAGGAATTATAAATTACATTAAGATGGGAAAAAAACATTTAAAAAAGTCTAGCTGCTTGAAATTGCTAAAAAAATTATTTCAATTTTAGTAATTTTGACAGTACTTTAAACTAAGTATCATCGATAATCCCAGATTTTGAATTAATTTTAATTTTAAATTTTTTAATTTTAATTTTAAAAACTGGCTAACAAATGAAGCATGTTAAATATTCAAACATTTCTGCCTGAAAATACCTGCATAGAAACAATTTTTTAAAAATATTATTCTTGTTAATACATAATGAGTCTTATAAGCAGGATTTAATTCGACTAAAATTGTCATGTTGCTATTTTAGAAGATTCTTTTCCATTTTCTCAAACCTTGCATAATGAAAAATTTCAGTTAATAAAAATGTCTACTTTTATTATTATAGATTTCAAATTTTTTATGTTAAAAGAAAGAACATGAATTATTAAACAATAAAAAAATAGTTCCACAGCAAGTTCCTTAATGGATATATTGCCATTATCTAATCTTTTTTTTCCATTTTCACAGCATCTTAAAAAAGCAGATTCATATTTTGAAAAGTGCTAAATAAAATTCTTTTTTTCCGTTGAATAGTAAAACGTTTTTACAAAGAACAGTTTAATTGCTCAATTACTTTTAATTTTAAATAAAGAAACAATTGCTATTGATGGAAAATTAATGAAAATGTAAAGCATTTTCAGTTCTATATTTTGAGCCAGCAATGCTTATCGCAAATAATCGGGTATAAAATTTCTAACTTTAACCAATATTTTTCATTTCGATTAAAAAAAAATTAGAAATCGTTTTAAAAAACTATCTTTATCAGTTCCTTTAAATTTTATTCGTATTATAAATACAAGAATATTGATAATTCAGTGTAGACGGTTCAAAAAAGTTTGAAAAGACATTATAGTTTAATGATGAAATATATAAATAAACTTATTGAGTTTGCAAAATAAATTTCGTTTTGTAATCAAATAATTACCGAATATTAAGATTGTAGGATTAGATTTACAAAATTGAACTCATATAAGCTGGATATGATAATAAATATCTTTCTCTTTGCTAATATAATTTTGGATCATTTTGCCAGCTGGATAACCTATTTCTAAAAAGCAATATTCTACATCATATTGTATATGACAATCTTTAAATTTAATTTGGCTTCATTAATCGCAGAACCAACGAACTATTTCTAAGGGCATTTTGTAACCAATATAATGGATTTTACCGATAATTAATTACAAATAGTCAAAAGACATTTTGAGAGACGGAAAAGGGATATATGAAATGATAAGAGATTCAAATGGAAAAGTTGTAAATGCATTGATAATATGTAGTATGACAAAAGTCTGTTAGAAAGATGTGTCGGTCTCATTTATATCCTCGTGGCTCATGTTTAACTACATATTTCTTTCTCTGTTAAAGATTTAATATAAATGTGTATTGAAAATACATATTCACGCGTTCATTTATAATCTTCCGACCCTATCTCGGTGCTTTCATACATTTTTATTGTAACAAATATCTATTAATTCTGTTGAACGAAGTTCATTCCGTGAATATGATATAATTTTGCTCCCAAGGTAAAAAAGTTATTATCTTAAGCAAGGTAGCAAGTCAATAAAATGTTTTTTTGTCAGTAAATCGTGCATTCAAATATTTCATTTTAAACCAATCATTGTAAAGACGAAAACGATTTAAGTTTCCTAATAATGCATTTAACTCAAATACTTAACTAAAGTAAAAATCATGAAGATTTACGGAAGATTCAAAGCACAAAAATATGAGAAATTAGAGTAAGGTCCTCACATAATAGTTTCATATGATAATATTTCTTTCTTGATCCAGTAATAATTTCCTCCGTTCAACCTCTCACAATTCAAACCATTTCCTCTTTGCCTCCATCGAGATGATTTGCAACTCGGACGGAAGTTGAACACAAGAACAAACTGAAGAAGGAACCGTGATATCAGCATGCTCCTGTTCATTTGTCGTAGAACCCACTAATAATGTAATTATTGAAACAAAAGCTCGACATTAATCGAGTAGGGATTTAAAAAAGGAATCCCATCATTTATTTTCCTGTCTAATTTTAGAACTTAAACACTGTGGAGAAGTCAGTTTTGTCAGTGTTTATTTTGAACGGATAGATTTCAGAAAAATATACTTGTATTTTAACAAACTTTTCTTTTTCCTCTTCAAGTTGAAGTGCTAAAACCGTACTTCAAGTGTTCTTCTGAGATTCAAAAAAAAAAAAATCCTCGCAAAGAAACAACAAATTGCATACCGCTCAATAATCCGATGTCATTTGATCCGCGGTCTGTATTTGGAACGCAAAAAGATGGTCAGAAGTCGACCCCCAAGACGAAAGGCACGAAAAACCTCCAGTTTGACCACGTAAGACTTCGGCTTTATATCAACCCTCGCAATAATAATAATAATGGAAAATTTTATTTTGTATTATAATTTGCAGTTCCCTTTTAAACTACCCTTGTAAAACAATATGCATTAAAAAAGCAGAAAAATAATGTGCGCCACTTTTTTCGGGCCACATTTGAGGATTTTGATATTTAACGCTCACTTAAAAAAATCAGCCTTTAAACAAGTTCTTCTATTCGTTTTCTGTAGGGCTTATTCCCGGGCGTATTGTCGGAATGTCTCATCCAGACTTCGCTCTCAGCACACTGTTCCACATTAAGGTAACTGAATTAAATTAAATTTAATCAATAATAGCATTACCTTCTCGTCACTCACATAAATTTCAGCGTCTCAAAGTTCTTAACTTTAATGGGATCGGGCTTTTACGTGATTTAGCCGAATATTGTTTCCATATGGTAAAGCATTTAGTGGTTTTGCACCGTTGCCCTTAATCAGGGAACATCCGAACGCGGTGCGATGAGATAATTTCCATTTTTTCGTCTCGATTATTTAATCCTGCGGTTGAATTTTTACCACGGCATCAAATCCCGGACCTTCCCTTCGTCAAGCACTCCGAAAATCAGCCATCTCTCGGAATGAATCAATCGCCTAGACGGGACTCTTCACTTTGAGGAATTTTCATGCAAATTGCTCCCCATATGCCTTCGACCGTTACCGGCAAAACGAAAAAATAAATCGCTTTCCTCCACGATTTCCCGGGGAGAATTTTGATCGTGTATCTGGCCCGAAAGCTTCTCCCTCTCCGCTACGCCTTTTTGATATAGATTAGAATTTTAGGAAATTGAATTCGAATGAAGCTTTATGTCTCTGTCTAGCGGACTGGGGCTTCCACGCCCGCGAAAAGACAGAAGGATTGGATTTAAGCCAAGCTAAGTCCCCAATTCTTCACGCACGCAGAGACAAAAAGCTCCGCACCGCAGAGGTCTTCCGAAGCCTTCAGCAAACCGAGCCCTTTTTAATAAAATTGCGCTGCTCCTTTGGTTAATTTTGAATCGGAAACCTAAACGCAATTGCTGCAGGGAAAAAGTAAAGGGAAACGAATAAAAAAGGGGAAAAATTCACGGCGTTTTAAAAAAAGTTATATCATTAGTTACTTCAAACGCGAGACGTCGGGGGTGGCTGCTAAAATGAAAGATTTTTCCGCGAGGTAAAAACGCAGTCGCATTCGCTGATGCCTGGCGAAAAAAGGTTCGCTTTCTCACCGAGGCACCCGACCGAGGTGCAGCAGCAGCAACTGCAGGTTGCTCTTCCCTGAGGTTGTCCGATTGGGAACTGTGAAACATCCTTCAGAGCGGAGCCTCTTGGAGAAAACTAAACCCAAAGTGAAGCTGCATGCGCGACACCCAGAATCGACGCAGCCGACAGCGCAAAGATGAGACGTGGATCCAAATGTTAGCGCGAGCTCAATCGTGATCTATTGATCATGAAGTGTGCAGCTTAAAAACTTTGATCCGTTAATGGCTTTTCTTTTTCATGAAAAAAAAAGAAAAAAACATTTTATCCTTTAACCTCTTCCTATTGAGGGGCTTTTTGAAGTTATTATACAAACATTTTTTTTCATAACTCACATCAATCCCTGGCGAAACGCTTGGCCCTTTGGGGATAAGTTGATTGACGCATTATCCTTCGTCGCTTTGCCCGACAGAGTAAAAACTTTTAATGGCCTTAGTGAGGCATCTTCCCACCTTAAGACCTTGCTTGGAACTCTGCTCAGGTTTAAATTGTTAATTTAAAGCGTCTGAACGGCAATGTGCTGCACGAAATACACTCTCTCGCATGTTTTTTTTTTTACAATTATTAATTCCAGTTGTAATTATATTGTATAATTACGTATTGCAAAATATATTACATATACAATTATAATTCCATTACGGTTAGGGTAAACGGTTATTTTCCATGAATTTAAAATTAAACTTTAATTCCAAAAAAAAGCGAAAATAAATACATAATGTTGATTCGGTACTTAAATAAATCCATATTTCGCCCAGTAAAAAGCTGTCGAATTGTAATTCCATTAGTTCATTCGTCCGGTGGCAATGAAAAACATTATCGAAAAAATACGAACGCCCCATCATTTTGGGGTAAATATGCAATATAAACTGCTTATTAAAAAATACCAAATTATGAAATAATTTTAAATTCAAAAATTTCGGTATCGGTCTCGCTAAAAGTACAATTCACATTTTAAGGGTAAAATTTACAATATTCAGCCTTGATTTTGTAGAAAAAGAACGTGCCAAAACAATATTATAATGCGTAAAAATTGATTATCAAACACTTTAAAAATACATATCATGTATTTCCAAATTTATTTAAAACAATTAATTCACGTTGACACTGAGGGCTTTGAGAGGAAAACGTTCAATTTTAAATTTATACATTACTTTTTGTAATAATAATTTTAAATTACGCCTTTTTATGCGTTTACATTGCTAAATATTTGGTTCTAAAACCCATAAATAATCCTAACATTAACTTTTTAAGTTCATATTCATAATGTTCAAAATTAACAAAATGAGTGTAAAGCAATTACTGACTGTTAAAATTTTATTGAATCGAGTTATTTTTGTACATTTATCAAATAAAGTGCTCGATAATGTGTGTATATGTACAAGTAAGATGTAAAAGTCACTTATTATTCATCGAGGCAAAAAAAAAAAAAAGAAAACCCGATTTCGAGTCGAGTTTTGCGCAATAAAAACCACAATTTAACCTGATCTTTATTATTCCACGAGAGTCGTATGCCAATTCTGCACATATTCAAAGGGGAAAAAAAGCCTTTTGAATTTATTCTGTCCTGCAGTCAGTCTTACCGCATTCGAGCTCGCAATGGGAATCAGCAATAAGCGGGTGGGTAAGGACCGAAAGGCAAATCTCGCCATTAATTAGAAATCAAGAATAAACGACGTCCCCAATCCACTTAAGGCGAAGAAATGGATAAAATCCGACGAAAACGTCTGAATAACTACAGCAGGGAGCTGTGCAAGATGGGGCGGCCCATTTCCCGTTTGGAAATCGCTGCGGCAGACTCTTTTTCAATTTAATCATCAAACGCCAAAAGGTTTCCTTTCTCCTCTATTTCAAGTGCAATTTTCGGTCAGCAGCGATTTTGCCGCGAGCCCGGAATTCGGGGTTTTACGCTCCCACTTGCAGTCCGATTTGAATGCGTCTCCAGGAGCAACTTTGGCATTCGAAGCTCTCCCCGCAAAAGCGCATCATCCACATTGAAGCAAAAGTACTTAAGTGTAAGATTCCGAATTTTTATGTTGCAGGTTCATGCAACTTTCCAATTTTCGAAACGTTTGTCGTAAATTGTATGCAAAACTTATTCAAAACTGCTCCCGGCTTTTTTTTTTTTTTTTCCCCGGCGAAAATATATTTTTGTATGTTCTGCATATGAAACTCTTTTCCCGGGAACGCAATACATCTCTACTTAGGTGTTTGCAATGATTTGATTTTGAATTGAACCGGCAAAAAAAGAAAAACGTTTCCAGATCTCGGATTTTTCCCATCGAAGTTTGTTTTAAATAAATCAGATACAACTTCGGGAAAATATCCTTTCTTCTTTTCCTCTTTTTTTTTTTCTTTTTCATCCGCTCCATATTTGAATATGAATTGCAATTTAATTCCAGCGAGATGCGAGCAGCGGCGAACGCCTGACTACTCCGAAACGGGACTGCTGAAAAATTTCCGGTTTCGTTAACTTTCAATTTGGGGGCCTCCTTTCCACGCATTTTCGAGGTATTATTTCTAAGCGAACAAAATTGTTAGCTTAAATCCCCGGGAAATCCGAGCGGAAAATGCATTTTCTTCCTCACTCGCCACGCTCCGCATCATTCACCCGCGGGATTTCCGACATCGTGAAAAAATATTTAAGTTGCAGCTCTCACGCTTTGAAAAGCATTTTTAGCTTTTCCACCTCGTGGCTCCACGGCTCCAGCTTTTCCACGAGCTGACGGCCAACTCCGGATGAATAATGCGCGGAAGGATGGGACAGGAGTCAACTTCCGCGCCATCTCCAGGAAGCTCTGAGAAGCTCTGGCAGCTTTTAATCCGGGAACTCCCGGACAGATGGCGGGCAGGTTCTTAAAATGTTCCCTTTCATTACATTAAGGATCGCTATCGTTTCAGCTTTTCTGTGATAATATTTAAAAAATATTTGGAAAACAATAATTAAAACATTCACGCGAATGAAAATAAATCCAAAAAAATTTCTTGCTTCTTTAATCTTACATCCAATAAATATCAATTTACCATTTCGTCTTATGAGTCCTTGTTAAGTGAATAATTAGCTTTCTTGCATTTTTTTCACGTATATATATATATATATTTTATTGCGTTCCGCATCTGAGATTATGCCGGCGTGAATGTATGAAAATACGTAGAACATGATCCAAGAGGAGGGAAGGAGGATGTACCATTGTACCGGAGGCTTGTCGACGACCGATACACATATGACACGCTAAATAACACTTTCAAATTATGCTAATGCAAGTCACCGAAGAAAGAGCCGATGTTTTAGTGCGTGAATTTTCATTAATGAACATCATTTGTCGGTTACATTGCCGAAGTTTAAGCTGCGGAGCTTGTACCGATTTTTTCCGACCCAATCTTTGCGATCCCGCAGATTTCAACACTTCAGGAACCGGATCGAAATTCCAAATCCTCCTGCGTTTTTCTTCCCAGTCCACGGGGACGGAATCGAAAATTGAAACGTTACATTCAAAGGGACGCTTGTCCCCTAAAGCGGAATTCACGATGCTGAATTTTCCACTGGATAAGACGGAACTCGAAGCGATCGATTAAAGGAGAAAAATCCCAGTTTACAAGGGGAAAAATTTTCGGGCTTCTTTAAATCACGTTCCCGTCACATTTCTGCAACGTGAAAAAAAGAACGCGAAGTAGTTTTTCCTCCCTTTCGCTTTCGAAAAAAAAAAAACCTTTCGGCGTCCCGACATCGCGCCCCACACGCAACTCCTTCTTATACCTAAGAATTACGCGACATGATTCCCGGGTCAAATCCCGGAAAACTTCGTAAAATTCCACCCCCCACCCCCCCCCCGGTTGTCTCGCTGATTCAAAAAATTTCTGTTCCATTACTATTCAGGGGATGCGATGCGACGCTATTCGGGAGCTGCTAAGCCCCGAATGTTGTATTTTTGTATCACAGGATTTCCTTTTCGCCTGAGGCACGTTCCACGCCGTATGAAAAATTATGGTTTTTCAGCTTTTCCGATATTGCTTACGGAAGGGACGGGCCGGTTTTCCGTGGGATCCCATTTTATTTTGGACCGACTCTCCAGCCCCACGGAAAAAGAAAGGGTTGAAATCTCAAATATTTTTTCGCCGGACGCTGTGACAGATTTTGGAAGTCGCCATCGAAATGTAAATCCCCAACGTCGAATGAAACGGATGAAATATCACGCAGTTCGACCGATTCAATCCCGCTTTGTAAGTATCATTTAAATTGCGATTGAAATGCAAGATTCAGCAATCGATATCAGCGGGAACAGCAGATAGCCGAGCCCAAGCTTTCAGCCGTCTATTAATCCCTGCAAAATAAGCACCGATAAAGCGCTGACGCCTTTACGATTTTTCGAATTTTCGCGGGAATGCATATGCGAGCACATAGACGTCCGCCTTGCTAAATGCTCTTCCCGTTATGCAAAAAACCGCAATCTTCAGTTCTCCGCCAAGCACGGAGTTAACCCCCGCTACAGCAGCTAGCCTCAGGACTCATGCAAATTTGAACAGGTTTTCAGATGGCAAAAGCACGAAGGGAAGCGCGGTATAACGAGTGTTACTCCTCAGGTCCGTCGTACAGTATGCATAATGTGAACCGTCGCGAAAGGAGACGAGTCAAATCCCTCGTCGGAGATTTTTTTTTTTTTTTTTTTTTTTTTAACCGGCGAAATTAACGCCAAACCCTCCCGAAGCCGAAAGGGATGAGGGCGAGAGTCAAAAATCTTAAAAATTCAAACAAATCTCTTAAGAGCAGCTCTGTCTGAATTAACAAAATGGCAACCTGTTGCAAAATGAAATTCACCGGTCCATCATTTACAGGCTCCGCAGCCATGGCAACCGGAAGGCACACACTATCTTTCGCCTTCAGTTCGCGTTCACTCGGGAGAAGAGAAGCTCTCAGACGAGTGCCATTTTGCAGTGTTTTTTTAATTTATTTTTTTTCTCTCTCTTGCCGCAAGTTTCGATTTTCGCAAAATTCAGGAATCTGCATTTCGGAAAAATCTAATGGCTGGCTGAAAGAAGTAATAATTTGATTTTTTTTTTTTTTCTGTCGCCGAGAGAGAAGGGCGAATCCCCGTCGGGGAGGTGCTGACGATATTTTCGAAAAATGTCGTCGAAAAATTCTGGGCACGCTTTTGCTTTTCCTGCGTATCAGGTTTCATTAAAAAGGTTCTCTTTTTTTCCCTCCCGCCCCCTCCCCCCCCGCATGCCGTAGCGCGAATTAGTTGAGTGATCCCACCCCGCTCGTTTGACGTTTCGTTAACCCACCCCGAACCCGAGCAAATCTGTCGAAACACTTTGGCAAAAAAAACCTCCGGTGAAAATTAACATTTTCGATTTTGCTGAATTTCCTTCCCTTCGCACTCGACCCGTACTTTTCCAGATGCAAACCGAAAGCAAAGCATTTAGCTGAAAATGTTCAAATTTGAAATTGCATAAAAAAAACAGGTTTCGGATACGCACGATGATTATAAATAATTCAGTACTTGTCGTAAATGTATTTTTTTGGAAGCCGGGATATTGGGAGGTGTCGGAAAATAAATTTTTCAATAATGTGCTTTTACAAAATATTTTGCTTTGGCTTAGCGAAAAGATTCTCACTGAAATCGGGTCTTAATAATGCAAGATACGTTACACTTCCCACGGGAGATATACGAAAATCATGTAAATTCAAATCGATAAATACCATCATATTTTTCATTTAGAAAATCGTAAATGATCTTAAAATAAACGGTAACATAAATCTTAATCAAACAGACACCACACAGTTTTTCCCATGTAATTCAGGGCATTAAGTAAACTCAAGCTCCAGTACCTCATAGCGTTTCGTTTATATTCATTTTGAATATTTATAACGCGTAATAAATGAAAATTTATGAATCGGAATATTTTGCCAAACTCGCTTGCCGTCTCACTCCTTAATAATAAAAATGTGAACATGGAGAAGCTGAAAGCGCCGATTAATAAGAGATGAAAGGAACAGACGAGTAAGTGGATGAAGATTGATAATGGAGGCAAAATGCCTGGAATTCTGAAAGAACTGCAGGAAAGCGACTTCTGGATCAATTTCAGCTTTTTTTCTCCTCCGAAGTTACAGGTATTTTGTCTTCATCTCAATCTTCTTTCATTCGCTTTTTCGTTTTTTCCCTTTTTTTTCGCGTCGATTCGATGCCCGTGGAGGCAGGGAAACTCAAAAATGAACATAGGAGGCTTATCCGTAAGAGTTAAGATGATTTACAAATATTCATCGACAGGGATGATGATCGTTCTTTATCAGTATCCGATGTGAGTGATCGAACTGACGGGCAATAATATCGCGCAAATTTCATCGCGGAATCCATGGGTATCCGAAAAGTACGAGAAAAGCACAAAAGTACAATTCATTAAAATTTTTCACCGGTGCAGACGTCAAAATATTTTAATTTTAATCAAACTTTTCAGTCGGTGCACAATGCGTAAGTATTTAAAGCAAAATGAGTGTATTATTCCGAACGATGACTGCCGCGAAATTTTAAAAAACAATATTTTATTAGTTTTCTGTCGCATTTTCCCGAAAAGCGGGATCCGGACAAAGACAACAAGAGAGACAACAAACCTCGCACACATCAACATTTAAAAAGACTACGTCTCAATCAGGTCAAATAAGGGAAATATTCATGTTAAGAACATGTTTTTCGCTCTCTGGAATCAATTTACAGCTTCTCACACTGTTGCGGAAAGCGAATTTCATTTATTAAATCCTATAAATTTCCTGATTTATCCGCCGGTTTTATGACAGAGCATAATGAAATGGAATCCGAGACAGAAAAAGAACAAGGATAACTCTGTCTCTGCAAATGTTTAAACTAAAATTCATGCCGTTTCATTTACTGCGCTTTTCGCAAATGAACCCCCGAAACATCAGTTTCGGTTTCCACTGTAAATTAATTTCCCGCAGCGAATTAATTTCGCAAAAGATTTGAAATTTGAAAGATAAAAATGAGAAAACGCAGGACGGATTTAATTTTTCAATCAGGCGTAACTTCCGGTAAAATAATTTCCAAAGGAAAATCTCTTCCGACAACGCTGCGGTTATCTGTCGCAGCACCGCAGAGCTTCTGCTCCGATGAATTTTCCTTGATTCGGGTCCCGCAACGCCGACTCGAGTTCCTGATTTTGCCGAATGTCACCTTTTCCCGGATAGATAGCAAACAGACGGACTGCATTAATGGATGAACTAATGCTGTGTGTTCATTGGAAGATCAGCAGTATGAAATTAAAGTCGAAAAGGAACTAAAGCGAGATCAGTTTTTGCTCTTAATCCACAATACGTAGCTGGAATTGAACACTCCGAAATGCACTAATATAATATATCATTATGAGGATTCCATACTTTCGGTTTTATCGTGCAAAAGCTTTGCGATGGAAAAAAGCGTAAAGTTTGAATAAGAGAAAGGCGGACATCTATTTATTCTTTCACGATAAATAGGAAAATGGCTCAGAAAAGTCTCTTATTCTTCAGAAAATATGGCCATATAAAAAAATAATCTTAAAAGATAAATAATGATAATAAAAGGGGCAGCGTTTTTATATTTTTATCACATGCATCATAAATAACGTATCTATTTTATTTGCGCCTACGTGTTCTATCAAATGAAGAAAATTTTTTCCCGTGCATCTAAAAAAGTACATATGATTTCTTAGCACTGACCACATGCAACTCACTGAAACTCATTTAAATTGTGAATTAGTAATTTTTGAATGTTTATATGCAAACTGCAAAAGGAAATCGATTATCACATTATAAATCGGCTAAAATTCTTTAAAGCGATCTTTCGGGGTCGATACACGTTAATATCAGTCTCCCCAGTTTTTGATTTTTAACAACTGCGCAAACAGAAATTGAGTCCCAAAATATTATGCCAGTGAGACATCATTCTTTTACCAAAATTCCGAAAGTAAAAATTTTTTCAAATAACATTCACTTTCTGAATAAATTAGTTTTGGCTTTTATCCGCGTAACAACAAAACCTTATAATGGTGCAAAAAATAAAAAAATATCTGCATCGAATGATCCTTTAAGAACGTGATTCAATCATTTCAGTTTAACAAGTTAAATTATTCTGAAATAAAACGAAATCATCCGTACCGAATTTATTGACTCAACAGACAGTTAATTTTATAAGAGCCTCAGGACTGAAGAAAACCAGCTTTATCAATGATAAAATTATTAGCTCATCTACAGGAATACAAAAAAATAGCTGTATCCAAAGGCAAAGGCTTGATCGCGAAGCAAATGAGGGAAATTTTAATGGAAGTTCAAGGCGTGTGACTTTGGGAGCAATTTCTGCAGAAATTCCCCCTGAAGCGATCACCGCCCGTTATACTTCGAGCATTTTGCGAAATAGGAGCTGAGAAAAGATTCGAATTTGGTACATGCACAGCAAAAGGTTCCCTGTAATTAAATCTTCTTGCGCTTGACATCACTTACCACTGTGTGATAGTTAAAAAGTTGAACGGTGGTAAAAAAAGAAAATGTTTTCCCTTCGGTTAAAACGCCATTTCTGATATTCTGCGAGCAATTTTCAAAGCGGCAACTTTCCTTCCTGAAGCCGCTACGTACAATTTTTACGGGACTCGCGTAATCTGTAATTTAACAAAACGCATGATAAATAAATAGACATCCGAATCGCTTTGCGGGGTAATAAAGGCGGCGGGGAAATTAACATAAGAATTGATAAATAATTTTCGTCTCCTATTTGGGAGATGTAAAATCATCAAATTAAAAGCAAAGTGAAATCATTTCATCCACTCTTCAAATATTTCAAATGGTTTTCCGCGATGAAGAATCCGGTGAAAAAAGAAAAAAAGTTTTCCGCAACGGAGAGCTAGGAAAAAGGATGGTAGATTTTCGGGCAAGACAGTATTTTAGAAGTTGGGAAATGAAAAGTATTTGGAAAATCCATTGATGGATGAGACGAGAGAGAAGGAGCTTTCGGATTAAAACCGAGATGTAAATTCGAAGTAGAAATCGTCAAATAAACATCATCTCTCGGGGGCATCCTTTAGCAAATATACTTTTATTAATTATTCAATAGATACAATTTGGAAAAACTTTTTTCTGTCGATTAAATTATCAACGCAGAAGTTATCTTTAAAATTCGAATTTTCGGCAAGTGTTTTCGTTCATTAAAGTCCATCGCATCGGGTTTAATGCTGAGAAATGAATGCGACTTTTAAAAATGAAATTTTAAAAGGTTTAATGAAAAAACTTTGATTTCACTCAATCAAAAATGATGGGTTCTTAGTGTAATACACTAAATTTTAATAAACTCTTGTAATAACGTTTTACATAAACGTAATTTGGCCAGCATAATCCTGACCCATTAAATTGGCGCAAATCGTTCATAGTAAATATAACATAAAGAGGATTTTTATTAATTCACTTTTTCCTTTTTTTTTTAATTATTTTTCATCTTTTTCTCATTACCTATATTAATTCCATTTTTTTGACCTAGCAATGTGTCGGTTGTGAAATAATTTTCATTAGCTTAAGCAAAAGTTGGAATTGAGATTAGATTTTAAGATTCTCTTGTTAACAAAATTCAGGGGAAGTTTTCCTTCAGAAACCAGTGAAAGGTCCATACTAAGAGAAATATCAATATCTAATTTAATCTGACATTGAAAGAACAAAGTAACTGCTTTTGTTCATGTCGCAAAGGAAAAGTACTCATCCATTTTGAAATCATTAAAATGAAACGCTGATTTTCTCATGAAGAAAAACGACGCTACACGTTTTATAAAGTAAAGCGTATTTTGTGTCAGGTCAGGTTCTTGCCAACTTTGTTGCTGTATGTGATATTTTCTGGTAACTTGTATCTAAGAGCATAAAATTTAATCAGTTCTGAGGCTTCGAACATTCTTTGATGAATAATTATTCTGTCAGCAGTAATTTGATTTCGAATGGTAAGAACGAACTAAGTTCATGAGGAAAATTAGAGAATTACGAATGACATTTAATTCCTAAGCCGTTCCGTGACATATTGTGCCTCACTTTAATTTACCAGTGAAGAACATTCAAAAATTTCAAGTATGAACAATAAAGAGTAAATGCGTTTGTTGTTTTCTCTTTATTCGATAAATATTAAGTCCTCTTTACATTTAAGTTTTTCATTTTGCAACGATTTCAAAATATGAGCTATTTTTATAAAAAATTTAAAATAATACAATTGACAATTATATTATTTGAATGAAGAAAATTTATTAAAACTGAGCTTTCCCAGGGAAACTGTTTTATATATATATAAACATAAAATAAAAACAATAAAAACGTTCATGCAATAAAAATTGAAAAATTAAATGTAAATTTAAAATTCAGCCACTGCATATTTATTCAGTTATTGATAAAAAAGATTCGCTTCAAAATGTTATCCCCAGATTTAACTTTAGACTGAAATCCCGGAAATTGTAAATAATAAAAAATTTTCAAATACAATATTCGCTTTAAAGATTTAGATTATTTCTGAGTGAGATTCAGATTTCAGATATTGGGAATGCGATTAGATTTCTTGAATCTGCTATACTTTCATAACCTAACCTGAAAAATCTCGAAACTTCGTCCTGATTTTTTTTTTACGATTACTAAAACCTTTATCGATAATAATGTCGTAGTGCAGTCTAAAAAAAGCAACATCACGGAAATCTTAAAAACGTTTCTCTCCTAAGCAATCTTTTTCCTCAATTTGGAAAATTAATTTCATTTTCAAATGTCACAATTGACAAATTAGTCTCTTGCCATCCTGAGATTTCAAACGTCGTCCAACCGCAGTTAATATCAGAGGAATGGCTAACCTTATTAAATAAATGTAATAGTTCCCAATCGGAACACATAATAACATTATGTACTTAAAATTATTTTACAATTGCGTCGCTTCAAACGAGGGAATAGTTCACATTTTTAAAAACTGCGCTTCCTCACACTTTTCCGTAAACTTTCGCAAAATCCATAACTTACATAATCTAAGGATGATGTCTCCATGGTACTTCTTTAATGGTACTTAATGGCATTTCTTCCTTTCTGTCTGATTATTCATATATGTCAGAAAAATTCACCTATCTTCTTTCGTATGAACCCCTTCCCAGTTTTCGTTTCACTGGATTCAATCTTAAATATCACGTCGTGGAAACCCTCCTTACTTTGGATTATTTCTCCAGCATCTCCATCATTTCATTTTAATAAGATTTTTCCAAAGCTCATCATGCGTAGAACCGGAGCCGAAACCCTTATTCAGATAAGAACAGGCATAGTAATCGTTTATAATATATGAGCGACGTTTCCGCGCTTGACTTTCGTGCTTTGCTGACACTGTCACGTGTACAGAACGCATTCCAAAATCTGCCGAAACCCCCGTGGACGGAGTTTTTTTTTTACTGCGCGAAATATTTGGAATGAATAAGGTCGTAGTCTTTATTATTCAGATGAGGTTTCCATTGTTCCTCGACGATATTCCGACCTGGAGGAATAAAAGCCGCATGTGCAAAAATTTCAAAATTCAAATTTTATTATCTCTGATGGAATCGAATAACGGCTTCGTGTCATCTTATAACGCTAAACGTAAAAAAAAAAAAAAAATCCTGAGCGATCAGGGGAATTGAATAGCAGAGGCAAAGGTGTTTCCTTTTTGCAGGATGGCGCACCGAATACGACTAAAATAAAATTATTTTTATAGATGTGGGAAATTTCATTTGGTAAAAGAAAAAAAAAATTTCGTTTTCCAAAATTTTTAAAATGTTTACCGCTTACATCAACTTGGTTTAATTTTAATTATAAAACGGTTAATTAAAAAAATTTAATTTATATTTCTTGTGAGAGGCAGGCCAGCGGCATAAACTGTTTATTTTTTTAATTTAATTCGATTAAAACCAGAAGAGAGCTTGGGAGTTCTTGTTAAAGGTCTAAAACAAAAAAGTAGGAGTCAGGTCGAAATTTCAAATTTTTCCGGTTTTCCGTAAACGCGAAAAAGAAAATTGAATCCCACGTCTACTTTGGTATCTTTTCAGGTATTAAAACTATGAAAACCTTTTTATTAGTAACCCTAAAAACTGGAATTTTTAATAATTTCCGGAATTGCAATTACTAATCCAAAGAAGATTGCTGATTGCAAAGATTGCAAACTGCTTTAATGCTGATGGTCGGACCTCCCTAATCTGTTGATCATCGAGAAGGACGATTCAAATGAAGACAAGACAAATAATTCTAATATGACATTAAAATAATCCCGCATTATGTAATAATAATTTAATTTAGATTAAATTTGATTGCGACTGAGTAGTTTTTTACAGCATAAAAGCTTGAAGAAAAATTCTGAAAAGTAAGAAAAAAAATTCAAAATAATAAGTAAAAATATTGAGAAAAATATCGCAATATAAGACTTTTTTATTACTCGCCTGTGGAAGTCATAAATTACAAATTACATGCGAGAGAAATTAAATTATTGACTTATCACTCTCTTGCAGTATTTGCAACATTTCAATTTGCAACCATCCTTAAATTTTAATATATAATCATCCATTACAATCTCCCTACCACAAACAGAGATAAGTATTCCTGCCTTGCTAAAATTCCCATCAAAAGTGGAGAGGTACTATCATCAGCTTTATACACTCTCATTCATAAATTGAGTGTCGTTTGTTAGATTCAAAATGAAAATCGGATTAAAGACTATACTTTAGTTTAAAAATTTTCGCTTTCTATTTTCCGAACCGAATGCAAAGCTTTAAAATATAATAGTTCACTTCGAACGAGTGCTACACCATAACTTGCTACACTGTTTTCAAATGCTACATAATAAACCATACAAGAAATAGATTCATTCGCATAATAAATTTTACAAACTGAGAATTAATATCAAAAGATTATGTAAAATTTTGCAGGAGCATTATTTATCATTTTATCACAATATGCCATCATGCCAAGACATAACCAAATCAGATAGTTCATTTATCAAGTTTCTGTTGGATATGAAATCAAAATGGAAAAGGAGAACATTATTTTTACCATAAAATACAGATAAATAAAGAGCAGTGTATCCAGATATTTATATTTTCGGAAACTGTAAGAATGTCATCCAATCAATGACCGACAAAAATATTAGAATCAATTAAATCATAATAGATATTAAAATCTTTATATCGAATTTCCCTAAAACCTAATATTACATTTTGGAAAATGTTACTTTTAGCGAAAATAAATGTTTTATAAACTTTTTTATTGGAAGCATATTAAATTAATCAAGAATAAATATGCATCTAATTGTAATTTTAGTGCAGAATTTCATAGCTACATTTAAAAGATAAAAATTTCATTCACGCCAAAATAAAGACTTTCATATCTAAAATAAACTTCAAAGTTTTAAAATTCGTTAAGTTTTTGTCTGAAAAACGTGTATGTAGTCCAATGATTAGATTAAACTTGCCGCGTTAATTTTATATGCATTTCACTTGCTACTTTGGCTTAAGGAATTATATATTTATACGATGCATAGCAAAACATATAATTTCATATGAAATTTATCAGTTTAGTTATATCAAATTTTCATGTTTATTTTTCCGCTTCAAAGAATATTGTCAATCATTATTCTTATTCTAAATCAAGTATGTGGGCCTAATGGACATTAGCTTATTATTCACTTGAAAAAAAAATTTTATCCCACAACCTAAGAGATAGTAAAAGGGAGAGTTCATCCAAGCCCGAAAATTTTGGTCATTCACACATTTGCATTAAATCTTTTACCATTCTGATTAATTTCGTAGCTGAATTTGAGAACTATAAATTTAATATTTTGCGATGAATAATGTGAAAACTATTAAAAGCTTTCTCTGAGAAGAAATTTAGAAAATGTATCGAAGCTTTCATTCGAGCAGTTAAAAAAGAAAAATGTTTTCATTAGCATCAAGAACTTGATTATGAATCTGGATCTTATTTCGATCATTAATATCAAAGAACAATTACATAAATCTTTAGAACTATCTTATTCATAATTAACTAAATTAAAATGCGTTTAATGTTTCAATTTTTTTTCCCTTTTTTCCATCTCAGTTCAGTGTCTCCATGAGAGCTGAAAGAAACACATTAATACTGAATCGAAATTTTCAGAGTTCGAAAACGCAAAATTCCGTTTTGAACGATTTGAATTTTCAACTCCGGGCACCATGCTCTTTTCGCATAAAGAAATTGGAAGCCTTCACGTTGTTTTTCCACATTGTTTCAGATTCAAGCCGAACCTGGCCAATAATAATTTGACCCATAAACAAAACTGCGCATTCCGAAGGAAAAAATAAAAAAAAAAGTCTTTCTCTTTTACGATAGCAGAAATGTCTCACACATTTCCATTGTCATTCCGCTCACTAGCTTAAAAGTTAAAAAAGAAAAAAACTGGTTCAAAAATCCGATTATGCAAATAGCCTACGAAAAAATTTCTTAAAAATTCAACGCACCAAGATTTTGAAACATTCCCGGATGAAAATTAAACTGGTTTTCACGGTGACAGGATTAACCTTACCCTACAGTGAGGAATATAGAAAATTAAAATTTTAATTAATTACAGAGGAAGCTTGAACCTGATATTCGAAATGAACAACTGAAACTTGATGTAAAACGTGAATGGGAAAAACTTAACAAAGAAGCCGCGATAAAAATATTCAAATTGTGGATTTTAGAGATTTGAAATATATCACATCTTTAGCATTCACATCCATCATCCGAATCTACTTAATTTTTTCCATATCACGTAGCAATTTGCGAAATAATTTTGGACAATTTGCAACAAGCTCTTTCGGTTTGCGTTATGTGGCATCATGAATTTTTCTAAATAACCGGCAGCATTGTCTCCTTTCCTGACTGTTCTATCCTTTTCCATTAACCACAATTTCCATTGAAAGTTTTTTTTTGGATCAACACTTTTCTAATGTAAGAAGGATATTTCAGTGAGAAAAATCACATCTAGACACACTTCATTTGACAAAAATTATTTGAATTCTAAAATTTACCGAAATCTCCCACGTAATTTATAACTTCTATTTGTTAGCTTTTGAAAGTATACATTTCGGTCTTTATGGCAGATATCATTTAATTTTTGATCTTGTAGAAAATATAAAATTTCAAACTCATTTTCAACTCCAATATGACCATTGTGATTGATTTAACTGAATAAAAACTTTCCACGCGTCGCAAATTGATTTTACCTGTCATAAAATTTTACTTTTCATTTTCACCAATTTTGAAAATAATATTTACCAGCTTCCGCAGATTTTCGGTATTACAAATTAGGATAAAATAATTTAGGGTTTAGTGGCATCAAAAGAGCAAGCACGACAAATGAATGAACCTTTCTGAAAGGTAGAAATCCAAAGAAAATGAAAATTTTGAAATGTAAATATTGAGAAATGTCCTTAGAGCCAACATTGTTTGACACAAAAGTTTACTTTCTTTTTGAATTGATTTAAGAAATTTTTCTTCGGATGATTTTTAAAAATTCTTCAAGTATTTCGTTTACACTTTGACTTTTATTAAAACCAAAAAACTGCTCCATTACACCATGTTAGAGCTTCATCCGTTGAAGATACTTGCGCAAGAAAAATGAAAGATAAATCTGAAACTCAAATTCTTTCAGTAAAAATTCATCTTCTCTATTCAAAAAATAAAGTAAATCCTCGTAGATAAAAGCCCATTGTGTTAAATTCCATGAGGTCAGAATCTCATTTACTGATTTTAGGAAAGAATAGAGCATCGAGAATGAATAGTGATCCGGATTGATGTTATGAAACTCTGTGAACAGCATCAGCTTTGGGTTCAAACGACAACAAATAATTTCGAAAAGAAAGTAAAAGAAATTATAAAACATTTAAAAAAAAACCAGAAATTATGTAATCCTAAATTTCAAATTTATTTTAATATTATTAGTTATATTTATAGTTTACAGTTTATTTTAGTGATAATAATATTATTGCCATAATACAATATTTCTGAATTTAATTAATTAATATGCACCGTATTTTATTTTTTCTCACTTGTATATATTTTATGATTCTTTCTGACACTTACTACCGAGTTATTGGACGCATTAACGAATATAAATGAATCAAAATATAATTTTAAAATGTTCGGGTTGTATTGAGAAACAGTGAACGACGAGACATCCTCCATAATTTTCACTTTGTAAATATAAGGAGGATAAATAGGGGAAGTAAAGAACTGGATTAACCACAGTTCAATGAGCGGAAAATAATATTTTTATGAAAGGAAATCCCGGGTAAATCAGAAATTTCCCTTTTTTGATTATTTCTCTTCCTTATATTACATTTCCCGTTTTATGCCGTCAAATTCGTTTACTTTTACATTTGGGAAAAATGTGTCGTTAAACAGCATATTTCCTAATACATAATATTTGTCTCGAGCTTTTTTTTCAAATTGTATCAGAAGTTTATATGAATTGTACGAGAATCACGATGAGATTCTTCCTTTGACATGAAAAATCTAATGAAATTTCAGGGCATGCACAATGATGCTTCCATTTCCCGTCTAACTTCCTTTTTCATTTCGCTTTGCTACCCGTATTGGAGCAGAGATTTGAAGAATATTATCCTTTTTTTAAACTTTTCATAACTTTGTTTCTTCTTTGTCGGTTTCATGCTTCGGTTCCTTCGCTACTTTTATTAACTCTGAATTAAGTTTGCAAATGCAGAATTTTATGTTCCAATTTTTTCGGTCTCTCTTATTCATCATTTCTTTGAAAAAATAATATACTTTAATTTGTTACAATTTTAGCTTAAATTAACTTAATAATGGATTTGCCAGTCATTTGTAATAATCACTGTTTTAGATTTTTTATCTTCGGAATGATTGAGGAGGCTCACAAAACTATGTAGTATTCTTCCTTTTTATTCTTTTCTATTTAGTATTCTTTTTTTTTACCTTTACCTTTTCTTCACAAAACTATGTAGTATTCTTTTCTTACATTTTAAAATCCATATTTTCTTCTCAGACTATTGTGTACAATATCTGATGCAAAATATTAATATTTTCAGTTGAATAAAATCAATTTTCTTTTTATAAATTACATTGCATTGCGGCAAAATCAAACTTATTTCTCTGTATGATAGAATAAAAATTCCATTCATTCAATATGGATGAATATTTATTTGAATATTCGCTTTTCTTCTTTCTAAGCGACTCATGAACTATATTGCTAAATTGCATTAGCGAAAAGCCTAAATGATTTTAGCTAGAATTTTCTTTAAAAATCTTTCCTGTTTTTCTTGTAAAAATGATGAAATCGCCGAAAGATATTGAAGATGGCAACGACTTCAACTAATACAAAGGAGATTCAGTCTTACTCAGGGCAATGGAATGTCCAGGTAAGCACTTTTTTTTTATTCTCCAGTGTTTATAAATGCTTTTTTCTTTTCATTAAAATTCTTCCGCCAAAGGCTATAGCTGGTGTAAAGCTCTCTCCATTTTCTCAATCGTGTTATGCTTCTTTCTTCGGAATGATATTAAATCTAGCATAAAACTCAACTTCTTTTTCTTCTTCAATGATTTCTGTCTTTCCATCTTTGACTGTCAGATCTTTCCACTAAGAAGATCAAATTCTTTTAATATTCCTTTTCTTTCTTCTTCTACCGAAATTTCTGATCTTAGCGTTTTTAGTTTTCGCGAATTAATAAAAATGGCTTTTGTTCCGATTTAATTACTTTTATAAATAAAATACATATTTTACACATATTTTCAAGATAAAAGGTTGACATGCGTTTGTTACCTTTTAATTCTTGAATATAAAACTTAATAATTTACGCTTTCATAAAAGATTAATAAACTTTGTAAGATGCAGAAGTCGAAGAAACTAATTTAAACGTGTTTATTATCCTATATAATTATTTCTAACATAGTTAATTATTTTTACTGAGAGAATATTTCATCTATAGATGAAAAAACCATTAAACTTTGTTTAAATTACGATTCCGATCAATAATCGAAATACAAACAAAGAATCTTATCCTTCATTATTGAAAAAGAGCATAATAACAATGTAAAATTATATATGGAAATGTCATAAAAAGAATATTTAAATTTTATCTTTTTTCGAGTTTTCAACAGAAATACATAGAATGATGATAATTTCGCTTTAATCAATTTCAGGGTTTGTCAAATAAGTTATTTTTTTATTTTCAAAAAAATTATACTACTTTCTATATTCATTGTGGTATAAAAAAATATTGCTTGAGAATAATTTTGGTTGAGAAAAAAAAGGTTAGTTAATCAGTTTATCTTAATAAGGATCACTTAAAATAACATTTACGAACCAAAATTACTGATCTCTTGAAATCTTTTAATTTACCTATCAACTAATATTTTCATAGCATAAAGTAATTTAATGAGACGTTTTAATGTTTTCTAAAGTTTGCACTTAAAATATATTACCCGCTGAAGCGACTGCACATAGATCTATCACTTAATCTTAAACACTGTTTCTTCACTTTCTTCTTTAAAATCATCAAAGAGCAATTATTTGGATATTTCGAAAATGGATGATCTTACATGAGTAAATTGTATTGTTCAACATGGAAAATAAAGTAAACGAATTAAACAAAATGTGTTATTATAACTTTAGAACATTAGTGAGACAACATTGTAACAGTCTAGTTAAGTAATTAAGCATAATTGATTTACTGAGAATGATATACTTGTACATCGTATTAATGCTGGTGTTCCTCAAATTTTAAAGATCGAATTTATGAATTATCAGTCTTACATAATTAAATCTCAATAACTAAAATAATTCACGGAGTATTTTATACTAATTCATATGTTAGTCTAATTATTTTCTTTTTGACTTTTACTACACGTTTGTTTAAATATATGCATGAGTAATGCTTTACTTGATTTTACCGTTTCAGTGTTACGATTTCATTTTCATCGAAAACTGAAAGTCCATATCAATGATGATATTATCGTCGATTTTTTCATGTACATGAAAAACAAAGTTTTTCACTGAAAATTCATTTAAAAATTTTACCTAACCAAAAAATACGTTTTTAATTATTTTTAAGTTTTAGAGACATTGAATGTTATGCTTTTGAACTTTATTGTCCAAAAAAATAAATTTTAGCCATTTCTGGCTAAATTTTGTCAAATCAACCTCGGACTTTAAAGCCAAAGCCACAAAAAAGAAAAGTGAATGAAGGAATTTAACTAAAAAACTGATTCTGACTGTTTGTTTCATGCACCTATTTTTCTATACAGCCAGCCCAAAAGAAATTCACGCCAAGGCAATGTAAATGTCCACTGATTTTCTATTTGCTTTCTTATATTTTTATTCCACCGGACAAATTTTTTTTTGATTTATTCAAGATAAACAACTGAAAAAAATTATCAATCTCATACACCATCAAAACTTTCCCGCAACATAGGACAAAATATGTCTGACAAAAGCCTTAAATGTCTGAAATATGGAAATTTAACTTTTGAAGATCTTTTTCGATCTTATTAAAATGAAAACAAATTCCTCTTCCGAAGTGCATTTTAGAAATATTATCTTAATTTTTTGATTTATTAAAATTATTTTTAAGTTTTGTGCCACATACTTTACAATAACCTGCAATGGATCTCATGAATTTCGATTGAATGTACAAGATATCATTAATTTAACGAAAACACTTTTAAACACTTGAACATGGACGTCCGGAAAGAATCGACTATTCGTTTATTTGACATTAAAAAAATTAATCTTATTTTGATTTTTATATTACTGATTCAGGTTGTACGTGGGAAAGTCACGACTAGATGTTTGTGGAATGCATGTAAAGCCCTGAGTATTGGATTGCTCCTTATGACCATAGGTGCAGCTATGGCAATAGTTGGTAAGTACCAATTTAATTATCTAAAGAACGGCAACTTTTAATAATTAAATGTAATTTATTAAATTATAATCATATGTAAGATATTCCTTTAAAAAGAAAAAACTTTAATTATAAAATAGATTGTCGTGTAAAGATCACTTTTTGAATTAAGATTAATAGATTAAAATAGAAAAAAATTTATATCGAAAATTTATTTCTTTAGTTAGTTGAATATTTCTAAATTAGTCCTTCCCATTTTGGAACTTGATACACAATGTAAATATTAATTTTATGGCAAAAAAAATCATCATAAACCTATTGGCTATTCATCATAAGATATTTTATGTCGCAGCACAAATTCTTATATGTATGAAAATGAAATAGTGATAAAAACAAAATATCTTATATTTATGAATAATAATGTCAAATAAATACATGCTGTACCTGATGAATTTGAATGTTTTTTCTTCATATAATGCAGTGAATAATTTTCCTTTATTAAATTTATCGAATTTTTGCATAATTTTTGATCTTTTTTGGACATCAGCAAATAAATAATCCTTAGTTTGCCAATATCTGGATTTTTAATTATATGAAAAGAAAATGTATTCAGAAGACTAATAGGCAATGCTTTCCAGTAAATCTTACTGATCTTGTTACTTTTATCTTTTATAAAGGGAATAAATGAGACTGTCATATTATTTCTTCCCAGATATATTGAAACTTAAATTTATTGCAAGAGCCGAAAATGATGATTTAACAATATCACAAAATTAGTCCAGTACTTCACACACCTTTCCAATGATTTAATATAATTTTTCGTTTTCCGCAATGGAGTAATTAAACGTTTCCGAATAATGTTATTCGATGGTAACCTCGATCATATGAAACATCACTTTACCACTTCAAATTTGTTTTTGATTTCTCACCGTGTTTTTCTTTTCTTGTAACTCACATTTTTATTTGTAAAATTTTTAAAATTCTTTACATATTTTTTTTCGAAAAAAATAACTAATCAATTTTATGAAGTATTTTTTACATACATCTTGAGCGTCGATCATATATCAATGATGGAAGCAAATATTAATAAATAACCGGTTATCAAAGAGAAAAGAAGGAACCCTGTTCGTCTCGATAATCTTAGTGATAATGTATTACTTATCGTGTTTGATGAAATTTTAATGGCAAAACGGTGTCCTCTTTTTTTATTCATTGCATTCCGTTCTTTGCTCAGATGAATCCATATAGGTTTTATATAATCAGACCTTGTTATCGGTAAAACGTTTTCGAAATTGAATTCTCGTGAAACACAAGCTAGGTTTTAACGAAATTTTATTAATAACCTAATACAATCTTTTTTTTTCATTATTTCTGAAAAAGTAAATTTATAACCCAGAAATCATTCTGAAAAAAAAAAATATAATGAAAATGGAAACGGAATGAAAAGTCTGCTTTCAAGTGAATTTTTACGTGTTATCCGCAATAATGGGAAAAAAACACCTTCGTCGGACAGTTTCACAATCATCTCGGTTTTTTCGATTTCCGTTCTTTCTTAATGTTGTCCTCAAAATATCTTAATGTTATTTCGGAGCTTGAAAAAATGTATTGTTAAAATTTTTCCTTTCCGAGTACAGTTAAATAACATAGTAGAAGTCAATGTCTGTAATAAAAATTATTAGGATCATCGCCAACGGTGCCTTGATCTTCTGAACTATGTGCAACTGTTAACTACAAGATAATTTAGATGTTAAAGAATGAACTGCCTTTTCTATCTGAATGAAAATGTGTTTTAAATTACATATATATTATATATGTATATATTTGTAATTTAAATATATATTTATAATATATATATAATTTATTTTATTT
>JAOWBB010006418.1:0-26709 GCA_028565995.1 Ricinus marginatus | reverse complement strand
TATTAATAATCAATGTACTGAAATATAATTTTTATAATGATATAAAGACGTATTTAAAATTTTATCTATAAATATGAAAATATACGTACTTAAATACCGTACACATATATAATATTGTTAAGGGCTATTAATTTTAATGAAATCAATAAATATATATTAATACTAACAAAAAAAATCGGTTTAATTTTAAAATTTTTAAAATTCTCGTAACATATCCCACATAAAATTTTTACAAAATTTATTAACTAAACCAAACGTTACTACAAAATTATTTATTTATGATAACGATTTATGGAAAATTCATTTAAATTCATACATAAATCTATTAAACCTTCTGTTGTCCTCGCTAATACAATTACAAAAAAATGTATCGACAACATTATGATTTCATATAAAGTTTAAAGCTTATTAAGTAATTTATTTATAGGCCAATACAGATAGAATTTTTTTCTTTTAAAAATTATGTACGAACATAATACAGAAAACTCAAGGCATATTTCATAATTTAGCTGATAATAATTTAAAGGTTAATTATTTTTGTTAAAATATTTTGGTGAAGTTAACAGAAGTCGGAGTATAAACAATAAACGTTGGATTTCTAGAATTAGGAACAAACGATCTTGAAAGACAATGACTGGAAATTTTGATGAATGAATCTATAATGAGAGATAGAAACAATACAAGAATGACAACAATAGAATTCGATAATTCAAAGAGAACTAATAAAACACATTAAAATTAGATCATGCTTCCTCTTATATGGATTTATGATAGTTAATTCGTCAGGAGGAAAGTGGTTTATATTGAATGCGCCACCCTTATTTCAAATGCTCAATACAATACCGGAAAATGAACAATAGTGGTACATAAATCGATTAAAAGAAAATATCAAAATAATGGGTCCAACTGTCATTATGATAATGTCGGAAACTTCCCTTTTAGTTTTTTACCCCTTTTTTAAAAAAGATTGATTTAGTTTTTATCAACATATTTATAGTTGCTATTTCAAATTGTAATCACTTTTATTGAAACTTAATTTAGATGGAAACTAAATCCATGTAAACTTTTACATTGTGTGCAGTTAATACGGAAAACCAAATTTATGTATCGTGAAACAATTGTAAGAAAAAAAATTTATTTTTTTTTTGATACTGATATATTTAAAAAAATATTCTTAAAAAAAAATTACATGCTGTGATGATGACTGAATCCTTCATGGCGGACATAAAGAGCGAATAATAAAAAATTGATTTATAAATTTGTAATGATTCATTCTATAACGTGATGCAAAAAAAATTATTTATGGAATATTAATTTATTTAACTCAGTTGTCGGCACAAACTCTTTCTAAAATTGCCGGGCAAAGAGCAACGTCGTAGTCTCAGCAATTTGCGTCGAGGATATTAAGCGAGAAAATAAAAGTAGTCGATCGTAAATGAATGAGATAAAGGTTTGTAGATGATGATCGGTCGTGCCGGGGAAGTTAAATGAAAGCTTCATTCATCCGGATGGAAGGAAAAGAGAGGAAGACATACTAAATGACGCTTGTGAAACATTAAAGGAGGGAAAAAGCGACTGCGGAGAAGCGAGGACGACGCTGGATACGTCGAAGATGAATGTACATGCAGTCGCGCGTATCACCGAAAGGCGGCGATTTTTTCCCGAGATATGTTTAAACTGCCGATGCCATTCCGCGTCGCAGCCTTCATTCGATCGTATAATATCGATGCGAAAACGAAAAAATTAATTCGTAAATTCGGAATTAATTTACTCAGACCACCTTTTAGATTTTAACTTTTTCAATTCTTCCCAGGTTCAGCTGCCATTTTTCTTTATTTTTAAACAGCCCGCTTTTAGCATTAGCGACGCATTTTAGTTGAAAACGAAGGCAGTTTCGATAAAAAAAAGAAAAGAGAAAAAAAGAGGAAAGGTTATGACGTTGATAGATATCCATGAACTTTTGTTCGACTCAAGGTGCTGGAACATAATTAAGAATAACGTGTTACTGTTACCGGAAGAGTCGATGATTAACATTAGTTCCGCATTAGTTTGACCATATTGTTTCCATTTGCCACCGGAGGAGGAAGAATGGACCAGAAGGCGTTAACAAAAAAGAATGATTTGAAATTTGCTCGTACATCACGCCGTTGATGCTCGCTTTAACGTTTTTCACAGCGATGTTGTGGCGTAAAACTAAAAAACCTTTGGGAAAACCAAGCATCGTGTTCGATAAAACGTTTAATTTCCCTCAAATTTTAAAATTAAATTTGGCACTGGCGGCAAAAGGTTCGAGATTAGAAAAATAATGACAATTTACCTCGTGGAACAATCGGGAAATTCATATAAATTCGGTGTATTTTCCCTTTTTTATTTTTATTTTTTCTTTCTGCCCCGATCTTCGCTTCATTTAATTCTCGTCGCTGATTTTTAAACTTTAAACGGCCGAGGAGGAATCCATCATAATAATTTTTTCCGCTGATCCTATTTAGTTTGATATATTTGAGAAAAAGAATAAAATTTGCATAAAATAAAAATTTATCAGACATTATTTGCCTGGAAAATGCCGAAGAGAAGCATCAAATATTCCGATCTTGAAACGAGCATGCCTTTGAAAATCTTTCTGAATAAAGCTAAATTGTGCCCACAATACTGTCTTTTCAAAATCTTACTGAATAGCGTTAATTTCGGCTATTGAACAGGGAGTGGAAAAAATTTTGTATCTGACGATACAGTACCTCGCACCTCGTTCTTTTCTTTATATTAATTCAAATGTTAAATTGAAGCTTTCATTAAAATAAGAGTTTGATTTCTTATTCTTGCGATTCGAGAAATACTTAAGGGGGCGGAGTAAGGGGCCACTCACAAAATAGAAGAATGTTTTCATCGTAAGACCAATTCACGAAGTAAGCCTTTCGGTTCAGAGCAGACCTTCAGTCTTTGTACGATTTTAAAATTAAATTAGATTAAATTAGTCGAGCATTATTAAAATAAATAAATCTACATGTATAATTCAGCTACTTAGCACAACAAAAATACCATAAAACTCACCGTATTTTTCCTTTATAATTCCACGCTCATCGAATATGGAACAAATAACGCGTTATTCCGGACGTGATGTAAATACTTTTGCGATTTTTATGACAGAAATCGTTAAAAGATGCATTCAAAACATGACTCGTAAAAACGCTGCGTTACGTCCATCACGTTACTATACAACTGCAATCATTAATGAATTTAATTTAGACAAAACCGTGTAAAGGCAACCCTAAAACCCAGATGGCTCCGAAACAGACCACCCTTTTTAATGCAGTGAATGACTTGGCAATAAACTTCATAATCGCGGTTTTATCCGACAGCAACCATTCAACTGCATTCACTCAAATGATTGTAGAAAAAAGTTCGAATACATGTAATTTTACCCTTTTTGTATTAAATTTCGAATTTATCCAGGTTCCAGCGATTTCGAGTCCCGTCGACGCCCCTTTTTTCGACGTCCGATATCGAAATTCGAAAATAATTGAATAAAGCAAACTTACTTTGTTGCTAAGGAAAAAGTAAAGCGAGAATTTTCGCGTGGTATCCGTTAATCGATGATATCCGAGCACAAATTCCTCGATTCGAGGGAAATACATCGCACACGAACCGGCAGCGGAAGCGAACGAAAGGGAAAAACGCGAAGAAAAAAAACGTTTGAAAGGAAAAGCACAAACGTGGGCACAACGTGTGTAGTTTGATAATGGAAAAACGCGGCCGAAGGACCCGCCTCAACCACGAGACAATCACCACGCCACTAAATTAGAAACGGATGGCGAAGGAAGGTGGGAAGACTCGTCGCAGGCGCGCATGCCTCATCAACAGCCACTTACATGAATTGAATTGTGGGAAACACAATGGGGCAACCGAACACCCTTGCAGCTACAACGTCCGCGGATTAATTATCCCGTTCCGAGCGCTTCTTCCACGAGCCGACAGCTTTTCGCTTCTGGTGCTGCGGCTGCAGCGCAAAAGCGTTTCGCAGGGCCGCCGGGCGCAAACCGCGGCTCCCCGGCGGCGGAAGGAGGATGCCCTCGGCGGTCTCGACGGAAAAGTTTTTTCGCTTTCCGGCCGCGACTCCCCGTTCCTGGCATTTCCACGTGGAAAACGCTTCCGATTTAAAAGCCGCGAAGCGGCGCCGCACTCAAAATCGATCCTCAATAAATTCCCACGCGGTGACTGCCGGCATTTTCAGAGCTTTTCGCGCTGCGCTAAGGATGTCGGGATCGAGAATGCTGCGGCATCGATTTCTAAGGCCGCATCCGAAATTTTTTGTTCAGCTCCGCGATATAATTGCTCGGGAAAAAGAACAAGAAGCGCCCGGGCCAAGAACTTAGAAGAAATGAAAGGGAGGAAAAAAAATAAGATTTGCAGCACTCCGACGGAGCATCTGAAATTGCACTCGATGCGATTTGGAAAATGCATTTTCGGAAGCAAAACTATTCATGTTTATTGACAGTTATTGAGACTGATCGGACCGAAGCATTCGATTTAATTTTAGAATTTCTTTAAAATAAAAAACTTTATCCTATGTTTTATATTCATTTATTTATTTATACATGCTGTGGGCCCTCCTTTATCTTCCCTCCGGATCCGTTTCCATTCCGATCTGATTTCGATCGTCCTGTATGTTTAAATGGCTACACCTAAAAATCTCAACGGGTTTCCGATTCCTGTTGCTGCATGAATATGTTATTCAAATCTTAATTATGAACAATTAAAATAACTTTTTCCTTTTTAAATCTAAACGGGTTAGGCTTTAACGTGCTATCAAACTCCCATATGCCGACAATGATCATGAGCAATGATTGAGAGACACATGATTACGTGCCCTACAAGTTGTAGAGTGTATGTCCTTAACCTGAAAATTATTTTTATTTTAAACAAAATCTTTGCATATACTGCAAATATTTCACGTTCGTTTAAGTTTCCCCTACCCTGTTTAAATAATTAGCAAACAAGTAATAATATTATCGGCGGCTCATCTAAAATCCGTTGCATTCTAAATGACAATTCCCCATAACAGAGCAGAAGAAGTGACTGCCCGACAAACGCAGATTTACTTTTCCCATAAGTTTTCAAACCCCGGGAAACAACCCCCGCATTGCATGGGGAATGTGGAAATTTCGCCAAAGGGATCCATCCTGTACGGTACATGGCAAGGCTTGCAGAAAGCTCTCTTGTTCGAAGATGTGGAGGTTGGAAAAGCTTTTGCAGGATTCGAGATCTGTGTTCGGAAACCGTAAGGTCAATAAATGGGACGAGAGCAGTGAGCCCCACAAATCTTATGAAGATCTTCGCCGATTTACATTTATTGAAAATGCTAAATTTAATCGGGCAATTTTCGAGTTCCGAAAGGAAATTTTTGCCCCGGAAAGGAACCTTAGGTGGAAACGAGGAGGATTTAACTGGAAATAAATCCGTACAAATAAGGAAATGTATAAATGCATTGGGCATGGAAAAATAGTAAAAATTTCCTTTATTTTCTAGCACAAAATATAATAAATATTTTTCCCTGCAAAATAATTTAATTAAGCAAGCATTTTCAAAATTTGAAAAAACCAAATTCGTCCTAAATCGTTTGAAGCACAACAGTTTTGAAACGCATCATTTCCATCATATAAAAAAATTAAAAAAAATATCTACATGTATTCCGAAAGAAAAATTAAAAAAAACTCGAGGTAACAAGAAACTTTTTAATGTGTGATTTATATTAACTGTTGACTGCCACATGCGTGCTTTTATAAAGAAAATGAAAATAATAAAGAAAAAAATCCTTTCTTTTTATTTTAGTTATACATTTTTTGTATTTTATTATTCAAGTCACCGAAGGGGTTTCTTAATATTAATAAAAAATGGTTGAATAAAAGAAAATTTCCTTTATTTCGGCATTTTGTGCAAGCCTTTTTATTAAAATCCAAGCAGTGACGAAAGAGCATTGCTTTTAAGATTACTTAATTAAAATTTCTTGACTATTAATCTTAACAAAAAAAAGGAAATCTTCCTTTTTTTTAACGAAAATAATTTTTAAATATTATACGAGAACACATCAAAATGTAAGTATATTAAAACTTAGTAACAATAGGTCAAATATTTTCATGTGCGTAAAATTTTTATCAAACAAGTTTAACATTTAAGAAAGGTAAAAGGAAATCAGAAACCTGCCTGAAAAGGATTAAGTAAAAAGGAAAGAAAAATTTTTTTTTTTCTTTCCTTTTTCATTTCGCGAACGAGTCGCCATGAAACACCTAACAAAGAAGTCTTCACGACGCTTTTTTGGTATTGACAAATCATTTACCAAAGTCAGCAATATACAAAATGTGATAAAGAGGAAAAAAAATGTTAGCTAATGAGCCAAACAGTGAAAGAAGTGATCTGAATGAGAATCGAATAGATGGTTCATTGCATGTCCATTTGAGATATGAAAAGATTCCAATTTACTCGACAGACTTAGTTCAGCAAGATCTTTTTTTTATTAAAAGCAGGAATAAAAATAAATTTTTTTCTTCTTAAGTACATATAGGTATATATACATATATATAGATGCAGATATATATACATATATCGTCGACGTGAATGAGATGAAATAGGGATATTTTTATGCAAGAATGAACCTATTGATGATTGAATAAGATACAGGATTTGAATTATCCGATATATCGAAACATAATGATGTCCTCCATTCTCCTTCTATCAATTTGATAATAAAAAAGATGAATCAAGAAAAATTTTCGTTCTTTCAAAAGAAAGTGAAACTTACCATTATAAATGCCTTTTAAGACGAGGAAAAGACTTGGAAGCACTTTACCACTTTAACTTATCATGGAGAAGGAGAGGGAAAATCTTTCATCGTGGAAAGCTCTAATGATGAACATTTTAAAGACTCTTCGATCCATATTTCAATAACGTGAACGATTACTATTTCAGTCGCTCAGTGCTTTAAGTTCCACATTTGTATTATGTGATTCCACTGGCTTAAATTCAAACTGCGGTAAGATGTTATCGCGAATGAAGCTCCAACAATTTGAAAAATGTAGGAAGAACAGGAAAAACACTTAGATTTCTCATTGATTATCAAACCCAACAATCGTAATTAGATGTTTAAAAGAAAATCCTAAATTTTGACAATTGAACAAATTGACAAATTATCCAAATCATCCTCTCAGAGACCTCATATAATAAGAAATTATTATATATGAAGGGAGATCTCTTATAGAGATTTCTCTATAGATTAAAAATAATCTAAGAAGAGAACATCTTCATAGAGCAATACGGGATAAATATGCAAAAAAAAAAATCTATATAATATAAAAATAATTAATTACAATTATAAAAATAAATTATTTGATCATCCTTTCACTGGTTGGAGCTATAGCCACCCACAGATATGTAACTCAGATAATATCTCTCAAACCATCAAAATAAGACTTTCATAAACATTCTTAGTACATGGGTTTAAATATTTTTTAAACGCGAAATCCTTACTGTAAACAATAAGAACGTACAAAGTTGATGATGGAATACTGAACTTTTTTTCCTTCCTCAAATGAAAATAACTTTTTCGGCAGCTTCGAAAAAAATAAATCTTTTCGCTCCGAAATTGTTAAATCCCTTTCAATTAAAATAATAATATATATGAAAGTATAGAAATGAAGCCAGTGTAAAAAATAAATGGTAAAAAAAAATTACGGATTTTGAAAAAGCTTAAATGCTCTACATGCATGAAACCATTTATGGTTTTTTTTGTCATTTTTCCTTTTTAGAGATGAACAAATCCGAACAATCTCCTTGTTAGAACACTTGTATACGCTTTCATGATTTTCAATCGAAAATCACAGAGAAAGTAAAGCACAAAAACCAGAAAAGAAAATTTATAAATAAAAAAAATATATAAAAGACGAGCTGAATAGACTGGAGATTTGATCTGTGCAATACAGGAGCGGGAATAAACTCATTTTATTTATTTTTTTTTTCCTCCAATCTCAGTTTTCATCGCTATCTCCCATGCTTTTCATTTGAAATGAAAATTCATTGGGAATTCTTGATTTTTCCAAATCGCCCCGCATCAAAGGCATTAGCTAAATCCGCAAAACCCGAACCAAAAATCTGCAGGGAATGCAAATGTGGTGCACTCATTCTTCGACTGTTCAAAGAGCTATCGAATTTTTTTGCATATGCTCAAAAATTCCGATTAATTTAAATTAAATTGATGAAATGAAGTGTCACGAGAAATGTCGGTCATCAGTGGAAATTTTTTAATGTTGTCCTGAAAAAATAAAATAAACGAAAAAGAAGTTTCTTATTTCTACTAATTTTCTCATTTGAAATATATTTGTTTTACGAACTGTCATCGACTGATTTTTAAATCACTTGTTTTGAATTCTCGAATTATCCCCGCGCATTTATTTTAGTTCCTGTAATTTGAATTTCAACAAGTTGGAAAGCTTCACTTTCATTCCTTTATGTAGGAGGAAAGTTATGTTTTCTCTCTCTATTTTCCTTTCTTTAACATAAAAATTTTCATTAAAGTCAAAAAAAAAATTTAAATATAACTTTTTAGAGTGATTATATATTTATATTTATTCCAAATTTTGCTATCTTTCCTGTAATATTTGCATAAAATAATTTATGATATTTATTTTTATATAAACTTTATCTGAGTTAAATTTTTTTCCGTTTTAATTCCATTATATATTTAAGAATTAAATTCCGTTTTAAGTCAGAAGTTCGTCGATGTTAAATATTTTAAAATACTAAACGTCCGGATCATGTGCAGGAATAACTTAACAGCGAAGCAAATCGAAGTCCTCAAGTTGTGACGATGGTGCTGTCGGACGATCGGAATTCAGGATTCTTCTCATACAGCGGTCAAAGCAAACCGGTTACACCGTTGACATTTCGTTTAACATTAATAAACTCAACCGCCTTCGGTTGAAAATCATCTATTTGACTGGAATTTAAAAGCGGAAAATCGGGTTTTCCCGATGGAGAGGAAAAATGTGAACGATCGATTTCGGCCGCATGGTTCGGCATCCTCCAGATATTGCAAATTACACAAGTGAAAACGACAAAATGTTTTAGCCGGGAAAATCTGATGAAGTTATTCCCGCTGCGGGAATATTAAATGAAAAGGAGCTTTTGGACAGAAGTTATGAAAAGTGCGAGGTGCTCCGACTTCTCAAGCCGGGGAGCTTTGTTTATAGAGGTCTCATCTAAGACGTTCCATTGTCCCAAGTTTAATAAAGGTGGAGCGAAGCACCGCAAAATGAGACCTGTAACCTTTATTAACGAACGAAGATATTACGCTAAGATCTAACTTTCCAGACGCGGATTTAGCGTTTTAACAGGTAAAGGGGAAAAGCATTTTTCCCGGGGTTTTAATTAGGAAAATTGCTTCTCGTTAAAATACAGAGGAAAGAACCTTTTCGATGACGTCCGAAAAATCATCCAGAGCACTCGAGAACGCGAGAAATGCATTCAATCCGTGTGGACAACAAATAATCCTCCAACAGTGAAGATGTTGGTACAAATAGAGAAAAATAATAAGTTTATTTTGGGTATTGTGCAAGCCCATTGTTTTATTGTATTAATGCTAAGTTTCGTAATTTATTTAAGAAATCATTTTATAAAAGAGCTTCATATAATTGAAAAATCAGTATTATTTCGATCTCCAAAATATTAATTTTTAAGTGAAAACATCATAATCATTCAAGTTTCAATCTTAATGTCCTGTTTTATTCCGTTTTATTCATATAAACAATAAAAATGTAATTAAATGGAAAAAATTATCCTGAATTCTGGTAAAAATTGTATTATTTTATAATGTTGCATAATAATTTGGAAATATCTCCCGCTCATGCTCCTTACGCGAAAGATCATTGAAATTTTTATTATACATTGATGACAATTTGATAGCACTTAAACGTAAAAACCAATAAGAAAAACAACAATTTCATAAGCATATTTTTAATATATATGTGTGATGTACATTATTTAAAATGGACCTGAAATACACATATAAAAAGACATATGTCGTTTATTGGAATTTTCAAACTATATCGATGTCCTCTAAATTACTTTTACAATAATAAGTTTGAAATCAAATTAGATTAAAATATATAAAATGACTTGTTCCAAAACTTTTCCAGGTTATTTGAACGTTTGATTTACAATCTCTCAATGTTTTTTTTAATTTTCACTACATATGAAAAAATAAAAACAAAAAAAGTAAATTTCTGGATTAACATCAAAAAAACAATTATTACAAAAGCAAGCAAATAAAATTTACTCATTCCTAACATTCAACAAACTCAACCATTAGGTTGATTTTGTATTACATAAATATTGATTTTTTTCATTAGCATATTTTCTCTTTAATTAAATTAGTAATAAATACGGTAATAAAATAATTTTAGAATTCCACATGGATAAGAATTTCTTCGAGAGTCATAAATTTAAAAAAAATTCAACAAGTAAATACATAAATAGTAAAATACACGAAATAAATATTTTACGTTTTGTATGAGGCAAGTTCTTCGACGTTAAGGTCAAAAATGGATAATTTTAATTGTTCAAAATTACAATGATGCGGTTGCAAGTTTCATTTTCGAAAAATGACAAGATTTTTTTAAAATTACATGCGGAAACGAGTTGCAGCCATCGCGCTGTCTGCATTCCTTCCGCTTCCCTTTATTCAGAGGAAGTTTGTAGAAATTAAGAGAATGCAAAAAAACATGGGGGAGGAGTGGGAAGGCGGAATTGCGAGATTTAAAATCATCCACTTCCGCTTTGAAAGGGCATTGAATTTATGAAGTTTCGAATAAAATTTCAAGTGTACTCTACATGTCCGAGAAGCGAAATTACAAAAAACACAATCGGAAAGTTCCGTTTTGCGGGGATGCAAGGCCCTTTCGCTTCTGCGAGCATTTGAGATCGGGCCAACCGCTAGCTGGAATTTCCCTTGTTCTCCGCACTACGCGAAATAATCGTAAGCTGAATAAAAATTAGATTCACATTTTGAATGGAAGCAGTTCCGGGGGTCCGGTGGAGCGTTAAATTAGCAACTTCAGTTCAATGGCGCCTTGACTTCGCGGCGAAGAAAACACCACCGCATCCCGCGTCTCGTCCCCCATTTTTCTCATTCTATTTCAAATTAATATTTTAACTTTTATTATTCCGGAATCGTTTGGGACGGCGCGAAAGAGCGAAACCCTTGATTTTCAGCTACATAAATCAAGGCAAAAATTTTCTGCAAAAACCCCATTCCCATGGGAAGGAGGAAGGAGAACTCCGCGACGGAAATTATGTAAAGGAAAAAAGGAAAAGAATTATGCTCGTTCCACTGCCGCCTGAAAATCAGCGCCCGATCGTTCCGGCGGTGCACGTGCGAAATGAAAAATTAAATAACTGCGAGTCAAAAGTGCATATTTGATTTTATTTTGAACATTAATTTAGTTCCCGTCCATGACAACTTGAAAAAATAAACCTTCACCCTGATCCAAATAATGGCCGGAAACTAAATTACACCCAATGGTTCTTGCATGTTTCCCCTGAAGAAGAAAATAAGTCCAAATGGACTCTTAGAACTGTCTCTTTTGTATCGTTGATGCGAAAACGTAGAAGTGAAAAGGTTTGAAGAGAAACTTAAAAGCTTCGAGAAGATTCTTTAAAATTTATTAAAAAAAAAATGTTTCCTTTCTTTCTGTTCCTCAATCATAAATCCTTTTAAATATTGATAAGAATTGCACTTGCATAAATGCAAGATTCACAATACTTTGAAAAATTCCTCGATTCCATTTTCCTTTTTTGAATTAATTCGTCTGATTTATGTACTATTTTGTTTCTCGTTCAAAATTTCCTTTTTGGTAAATAACGGTTTTAATTTAAATCAGATCTGAATGCAAAATATGGGAAAACCGACATTTTGGATAATCGATAAGCTCCTCGCTTCCAATCCCTTCCATTGTTGCCCGTGTAATTCCTTTGTCTACCTCACTGTCATCTGTAGATATGAACAAACGAATATTTATTTCAAATCAAACCATCGGATCGCGTTTGCAGAGGAAGAACCAAGTGCAGCATTTTCGCGAAGTGGCAATGGTGAAAAAAATAAACCAAAATTTATAAATTTAATTTTAATCTGCTTACTTCTCAATGTTTTACAACAGTCCTTTCACTATGAATTAAAAAGGATTACAGTAAAAATTTTATAAAAGCAATTGAATAATGTGAGGCTTTTAAGGTTCCTTCATCAACCTTTCATTACATTAAATAGAGGAGACAAAAAACACTAAAAGTACATGGTCAGAGAAAATAGACAAACAAAAAAATTCTTCGGAAATGCTTAACTTAAAAGGAAAACTACTTTAGAACTAAAACGAGGCTGAATTTCTAGTGTGCATCGTCCATTTAGCGGGTTCTCATTCCTCCTCGAACTATTCCTCTGAAATGAAACAAATAAAACGGCAAAAATGTACTTTTTCTTTATGGCTTTTATATTATACAATATGCACTTCGAATCAAAAAATTTAATTTAAATAAAACCCACACACGGCTGTGTTATTTCAAAATCAGTTTTAATTGCTAAATAATTAACATAATTATTTTCTACATTATTTATGACATTAATATTTTTGTTTATGCATTCGATATTTTACAATCATCCCAGATAAATAAAATTAAATATCAAAATAATTAAAAACATAAACATGAAGAACAAGTCATTTTTTCGTTTCCTGATACATTAACTTTCAACCAACTAACTGACATTGCTTACATTACTTACAGCTAATAAAGGTAGACAAAATCCACATAGTTTTAAAAAAGAGGGCTTGTGCTCTAGAAATGAAAGCCTATAAAAGGAATACAGGTCTGCTCCGTGCATTCCAAAAACTTTATATAATTAAACTAACTTTTGAATTTATATTCCTCTGAGCGTGCGATCAGTTTTCTTCTTAAATATAGAATAAAAACCAAATCTTATTTTTACAAATATGAAAAAAACTTAGGTCTTAGACATGAATTCTCAGGTAAAATTCTTTGTACAAATCTTCATATTTTGTTTTTCCGGTAATTTATTATGATTTCTCTAAAGCCTCAAATTTATATGACTTTTATAAGTTTTATTATTTCAAGAAAAATGAAGAAACTAAAAAAATAATCGAAATATTGGTTTAAGCGCCTCTCGTTAAATTCTCGCAAAAATAAAACGGAAAAAAGAAAACTGATCTTTCTCAACATAAATAAAAAAGTCCCCTGCCCAGAATTTTTTCATGTGGCAGAAAAAGTTAATCTTAATTATCAATGAATCAGTCAAACAGTTTAATTGAGATTTATTTTTCATTCTTACTTCTTTCCTTTGCGTCTTCCTTTTTACCAGATTTTCCTTTTGAAAAATATTTATCCCCATCTTCCCCATCTGCTTCAGGAGGCAATACCGGTCCCTCTGGTTTTCTTGGAGGAGAATCAGGAGTTTCTCCTTCAGACAGTGGTTCATCTCTTTTTCTAGGTTCAGCCTTCTCTTCCATTTCTATATATTTATCGATCTTGTCTTTCGCAGCGCCAACTTTCCTCATTGGATCTTCATCCCTATCTTCGTAACTCAAACTGCGACTCCTATCTCTGGAACGTCTCCTATCATCATCATAGTACCGCCTGCGATTTTCATTGTAATGCTGCGGTCTATTATTGTGAAAATAACGTCCCCGTCCTCGGGCGTTTCCTCTGGGAGCGAATCCACCTCTTCCACGTCCTCTTTCATAGCGATTATCATATCTGTTACCATAATATCCGCGACCTCTGTTATTATAGTTATCCCGTCCGCGTTGATTTCGATATTGATGAGGGTTGTTTTGAAAACGTGGCTTGTAGTATGTACCACGTTGATGCCGAGGAAAACGGTTAATATGCCTTCGTGGACTCCTAGAACCTCTTCTTGGTGATCGAGATCTACTGCGAGAATACTTGTCATACGATCGTGACCGAGACCTGGATGACCTATAAGAATGGGAACGGGAATGGGAGCCGTATTTATTGAAAGATCTCGATCGAGAACGACGTCCTCTACTTGATGCCGGACTCAATTTTCTACTGCCAGAAGATGCCGAAGAACCATCTCTTCTTGATCTTTTCTTTCTTTCATAAGAATTCGAAGAGCCTGTACTAGCAGATCTTTTCGTATCTGAAAAAATTTATAATAATTAGGAATTGCACTGAATTATTTAAAAAAATAAATGATAATTGTGAATTTTTCGATTTCAAAATTTATTGAAATTTCAACTGGATCCGTACTTTTAATAACAGGAGTATCGATGACCTTAACTCTAAAGGAAAACTTGTCAACGGCTGTTTTTATTGGGGCTTCAGAAGGAGCTGGAGGCAAAGGTGGGCTTTTGGGTTTATCAGCAGGCAGTGGAATTCTATCATCAGGAGATGGAGGTACAGCACTCTTTTTCCGATCACCATTCGTTTTCTTCGTGTCTTCTTTCGCATATATCATTCTCTTTTCTTCTATATCATCCCAATTCTGTTTTTCATCTCTATCTTTTTTGGTTTGGTATCTCGAACTAATACCAACTGGCCCAATTGGCAATTTTGGTTTATTTCTTGGTGGAGAATCCTCAAATATGTCAATCGATTTTTTATTATCTACAATGAATATGATACATATTATTTATTTCAGCCGAGCCCATGTGTAAGGAAACTACCCTTCACCAGCCCCTAAAGTCCAATTTCTGATTTCCAATATTATAATTTCTCTTGTGAATGTGTGAGTCATAACTAAGTTTGATAAAATAATTTTAAGCAAATAATATTGAAAAAATAAATTACTTGATTAAAACGTATCAATAATAAATTCTGAATTTACTTACCTCGTTTTTCCTCTCCTTCTTCACTTTTCGTCTGATACATTTTTGGCGATGATCTCAATTTATCAGTTGAACGTCGACGGTCATCTATTCTTTTCTCTTCGTATCTAATAATAATAAATCAGTTTTATTACAATAATTTAATTTAGATAAAAATATATTAAAATAAAAAATGCCGTGTAATTTAATAACAGACTTTAAAGACAGAAATTCTTGTGAATTTACTATGAAGATTAATTTCTACTTCTTGTAAAAAACAAATATTCCTATAAAATATAATTATCAACGGGTCTGCCAATCCACCAAAGTTCCATACTTTAAAATTTAAGCAGCTCCAAAAAAAATTTATGCTTAGCAGAATAAGATAATTTTATGAAAACAGAAATTTTACCCTTAAAAAAAATAAAAAAATTTCTTTATAATTGAGAAAAATTTTTATTAATTCAAAAAAAGTCTGAAATTTATAAGTTAAGAAATTATTAAATATTTTTAAATTAAATGTCTAAGAAAGTAAATCTTTGAAAAAATTAACTCACTTTTTGTTGCTCTCTTTTGGTTTAAAATAATATCCTCCAAGTTTAACTTGCACTTCATCATCATGATTTGCAGGCAATCGCTTTTCATATGCGGCTTCTTCATCGTGAGCAGCCACACGTCTTCGCAGTTCCTGTTTCATATTCAATTCCTTTCTAAGAGCCTCACGCAATCGCGCTGCATCTAATTCATCTTCATCTTCTTCATCGCCTTCATGGCTTTTATCTTTTTTGTTTCTCTTGCGTCTTTTCTTTTCTTCCTTTTCTTCTCTTTTTCGTTTTTTTATTTTTTCCTTTTCCTTCCTTTCTTTTTTCTCTTTCTTTTTCTTTTTTTTGGATTTTTCATCCGATGATTTTCGTTCACTTTTAAAACGTGCTGCTTCAGCTAAAAATTTTCGGACTTTTTCTTCATAGTCAGAATCACCTTTGGTTTGATCCAAGAAAGCACGAACCCTCATTTCATACTCTGTTTCTTTGTCTATCGGACCTCCTATTTAAAATAACAATTGTAAATATATTTTAGGATTAAAACAGAATAAAATTTTGTCTTAATGTAATAAAAAACTCACTTGTTAGCGAAGCAGGATTACATTGATTTCGTTGAGTGCCTAAAAATTAAACAATATTTTTATCACACATAATTTACATGAAAACTGATCAATAATGACGATTTATGCATATTAAATCTGCAAAGCTACTGCAAATAACATGCAAAAAAATTCTCGTTTCTCAAAATTCTTAGTTAAATACCTTCTACTTCTGTTCCAGAATCCATGAGTTGCATTCTCTTAGAGAGAGGTGAAAGAGATTTCTCTTTCCTTTCTTTTTTATTTTTCTTTGACTTTTTTCTGCGGGATCTGGAATGAGATGATTGGGAAGATCCACTACTTGAGGCAGAGGATGAACTTGATTCCGATGATGAATCACTAGAGCTGGAACTGGAGGTAGAACTACTTCCGCTTGTTGAGGCGTGTCTCTTCTTTTTAGATTTCTTTTTCTTTTCCTTTTTAGCCTTCTTTTCCTTATGTTCATCTACTTCTTTTGGAGCTATCAAATTTTTTGAGCGTAAAAATTCCACAGAGTTTTGTGCCTCTTCATGGTATGGCAACAAAACTAAACAATGCTGATAGGCACGCATAGCATCTTCCATTTGATTTTTTTCTTCATAACTGAAATGTAAAAAAAAATTACTTTTGGCGATATAAATTTCCTAATGAGAAATTATTTAAGTTTATGAAAAACTGATGTATCAAATTTTATTTTAACGGAGAATTTCTCACAAAAAATTATGGTAACATCTCTACAAACCTTCTTCCTAATGCAACAAGAGTTTCTCCCATATATTTTCTAGCATTTTGATGATTTGGATTGACTTTTAGAGCCATTTCAAAATCTTCTATCGCTTTTTGAAAGCTTCCACTATTAGCATATAATGCACCTCTTGCTACCAGACCTTCCACATTTCGAGGATCAACACAAAGAGCTTTGTTGAGACATTGAAATGCTACTGAATGTCTACCTCCTTTAAAATGTTCTATGCCCTCTGCAACACTTTTAAATGCCCATTTGGCAGCTTGAAGTTGTCTCAGCTCAGATGCATATTCTTCAACTGGAAACCGTCCGCTGTAACAATTATTTGTATTAATTAGCATTAGTATAGTATACTTAAAAGCAATTATTATTTATTATATACTTATATTTTCTTACCGAAGACCAAGTAAATTAGAGTGGTTTTCATTACCAATCCCCAATAATCCTCCCAAATATCCCATATTACCGGGATTGTTGAATCCGACATTCTTGTGTAGTAAATTGTCATAGGTCTCGTTCCGTGCGTCTTGAGTAACTTTCCTGTGAAATAAATAATTCATAATGACATTTCATGTCAGTTTATATTGTTAACTGATTAATTTTTACCTGTATTAGTGCCTTAAGTACTTAGATTTCATCCCTCTAGTACAATCCTCAACACAATCCAAATTAAGAAAATTAAAATAATATGCCGCGTTGGTTTGATGTGTTTTAAAAACAAATTAGCGTTACTAGTAAATAACCAATTTTACAATTCACCGTGTTGAGGGGAATTTAAAAGCATCCCATAAATTTCATCTAGTTTTAGCACTACGTACCTTCCCTATGGTTCAAGCTGAAATCTATTTTTTTAAAGACATCAGTAAAGTTAAATCCTTTAATTCTTCTACAATCTTCAAAAATTTCTGGATTCAAATAAATATAAATAATTTGTATGATCTCTAATTATTAAACCTCTCTTCATAGTTTAATTATACCAAACAATGACGCCAGATTCCAGTTGGACTGTTGGAAATTAAAATTGATCCATTACAAATTTTTGAATGTTATTCCTCCATCAAAATTTCTTCATTCAGTATTAAATAAGATCTTGATAGAAAGTTTTTATGTATTTATTTCTTTTAATCATAACGAAAAAGGATCGAAAGCAATCGTATCAATCTCATTTTGTCTGGGTTGTTCCTAAAATTCATCAAACCATAAGTAGTGGTGTAAATGAAATGATTAAAATAAACCGAATTTTGGAATTCTTCAAAAAGCAATTATTTTTTAAATTTCACTATTTGTTTATTTAAGCTTTTGAACGCTTAATTTGACTTTAAAACCAGTTAATTAAAAATTGATTTTTCGAATCATTTCGAATTTAATTACCTCATATATCATAAACATTTCAAACTTATATTAAATTTCAATCTATAAATGTAATTTTAATTAAAAGAGGATAAAAATTCTTTTTAAGGAAATAAATAATTTCAAATATATTATTTGGGTAATAATTTATTAAAGGATAAGGAACGCAAATCATTGGCGCGTTAATAATAATTACTTCCAGACAAAGCAAAAATGAAAAAGATGTCTTTTTTATTTTGGAAAATCTTAAAAGGCCCTGTCATAAGTTCAAAGTAAAAAATTTAACTTTTAAAAGACATGTCAAAAGAAAAAGTTTTCTTTTGATTTGAATGAAATTCAAAATATAAATACGTGATGCGTAACAACCGCAGGAAAACTCTGGCCAATAACCTTACCTGAATCAATTTCTTTTTGTTCCTTTCATTAACAAATGATTTTACAAATAACACCTGAAACTTCTGAAAATTAAAATTTCTGACAGAGGCCCAAAAACGTTAAGCTATAAAATTTAAATATTCGATCTTCCATAAAGATTTTGGCTGTTTTATTCTCAAATAGGTAGTAGAATCAATCACAAATAATGTCTAAACTAATTTAAATTTGTCGAATTCATAATTACATGCGTCTTATGTGTGAAATTCCTTTGCAATGAAAATCTTTCCATTTTTAATCCGGAAATATTACTCAATAGAAAGATATAAAAATCATTTGTCCTTATTAATTATATAAAGGCTGAACAGCAAAATAAATAGCATTTTTTAATGTATCCATTACAGAATATGTAGCTGCCTTAAAACTGGTATGATTTGTCGCTCCAACAATTATATTTTCATGAATTCTGCAAATATTATCGGAATTGCATTTTCTTATAAACTATTCATTTTATTTGCATCCAAGTTTTGCATAATTATTCTTGATTCAAATTATATATCATCAAACTGTGTAGCAAAGCTCGGTGATGTTCATTTTAATAATTCAATAACAGTAGCATTTATTATGTTGATTTTCTAAAAGAGAATTATAATTCTGATAAAATCCTATTTAACTCATTCACGGAATTTACAATTGTTCCGTATCCGTTATATGTATAATCAGAATTTGACTTTATTCTGCACATGAATAAATAAAATCTTCATAAACTGTTACTTTCTAAAAACTGCCTTATTTTATTCTTTACTAACATATTTTATTTAGTCCTGCTTCTTCTGGATTGTAATGTATTTTAAACATTCTTTCTGTTCTAATATAAAATAAAATCACTTTTTATCCGATTGAAAATGATTGTCCACTATAAACATTCTTATTTCTTCATATTTGAGCTGGAAAACTCACCTTTAAAAACTTAATTGTCTACTATATTTTCAATGTAAAGGCTATTAAAATTAAAAGTAATCCTATTTCTAGCACATTAATAATAAGACTGAAAGAAAAAAAGCGAAGCCAAAATGACGAATTTTTTTTATTAACAGGACATGTTTAATACTGAACATTAAAATTTTACAACAAAATAAATCAAATTGGATAAGAAAATAAAAATGATTGGTGAAGAGGAAGTATTTAAAAATATTTGCAGGAATACAATTATGAAGATTCATCAAATATAATCCTACAGTCCTGATTTTTTATGTACAAGGGTCGGGAAATATATTGTTGAAATAAAAAATAAATTATCTATTGCATTACAAGATCGAAGTACACAATGTTCTTAAATTTTTGATTATAGATATAAAAAATGCCAGGAATACAATTTTAATTCTGCAAGAAAAAATAATAAAATAAAATATCATGCAAAAACAAAATAGAATACATAAAAGATACTAACTTGTAAAGAGCAGGCATAGGTTCAGTATATAAAGTTGCTTGTCCAATCACCAATTTGTCTGCTTCAGGAACAATTTCCAAAACGGTGGCTCGCAAAAATTCACCGATGAGAAGAGGGCGATTGTTGTTAATACTTGCAAGCGGAAGAACTGCTTTTATACCCAAATCCGCTACAACATGGGGTTTCTCTCCTTCTACTATTAAAAGCTTTACTCCAATAACAGTCTGCTTATTTGACACCACACAAATTAATGTGTCGCCTACTTTAGTTGTCTGAAATTTGGGTAACATACTTTACTTATTAAGTGCCAATCATTTATTTTCCATATACACAATATTTGATCAACAATTTTTAATATATTTTTTCCAAAACTATCAAACTAAGTTAAGGAGATTATTTACAAATTTAATAAAATATATAAATTTATCTTCGTTAAATTATAAGTAGAATAATAATTATTTACATTAGTTTCTTATAAAATTATTATTCACGTACCTCAAAAAATCTTTTAATTTTACTTTCTTTATCTGCATTGCAAAATGCTTCAAATGGTGGAACTGCTGCAAAAAATGTTTCATCAACAGAAATTTTTGCCCGACTTTCAGACACTGGAGCAGTAAATGATTCATCAAATAGCATAACTGCATTTTTAACAATAAATTCCTGGAGGCGCAATCGCTTTCCACGGTCTTGAAAACTGAAATTGAATTATTCAGGGAAAATGAATATTATATATTTTATACCAAGAAGATACAGTGGTCTCCAATTGATGGAGATCATAAAAAATATTAAAATAATCTATAGAGAAACTATGAAAACTTCATTAAATAAAATTAAATTTAAAAATTCATTAAAAATGAATTTTCAAAACTCTTTAAATCAGATTACAATGATTTCATTAGTATTACATATATTCTTAAACTTTTAAAATAGTTATTATTTAGCCAATCTGATATTTTAATTAATTAATTCAATATTTAAATAAATAAAAATGTAATAAACTAACTTTAAATATTTTTGTCTTGCATTATAATCCTTATAATGAATGTTTTGCGGACTTATCTTGGACAAAACTTCTGATAATCTACTGCTGCTCTCACAAATCTTATAAAGCTGCTGTCCATGAAAATTAATACTTTGAGCAAGAGCTTCTTTGTCCAAAGTTATTCCTTCCATTTTTAAATTAATCCCTAAAAAAAAATGTTCAATTGCTATTCAAAAAAATTTATCAACTTTTATTAATAAAAATTAACATCCATTACATATATTACATATTAATTTTGATGTAAACATTTTTGTTTTAATTTTTTAATTTTTAAATTTTCATTTTTTTAAATTGAATAAATAAAGTAAATGATGATTTCCATTATTATTATGCTATTATATTATTATTATTCTAATATAATCTCCATTATATTAAAACTTTAGAAATCTTAACTGAAATTTAAAAATCAAAGATATAATTATATTGAAAATATAAAAAAATTATAACTTTCACCAACTAAACATTTAAAATTTATGTTAATAAAAAATATTCAAAATAAAGTTCTTAGGAATTAATCAATATTGTTTTAAATTGTATGCATATAAATACTAATTAAAGAAAACAATATCAAATAATATATATATTGTTTCATTTATTATACTGACACATTTGATTATGATTTCTTATATTTCCTTATACATGAAAATTATTAAAAAAAAGTACATTTTTGACCAGAATTTAATTTGAAAAACAAATTAAAGCAAATTTATTAGCAAATTGCTAATTAAAACAATTATGAGCAATATACAAAGTAAATTAAAATTTGAATAAGATTTAAACTAATATTCAATACCTAAAGGAATCAACAAGTTACCTATTATTACAAAGGACAAAAATTAATTATGCTATAACTAAAATTTGGTAATAATTTGATCAATTCCCAAATTACTAGTTTTTCACATTTCACCAAAGAGAATAATTTGATTGTCGTAAACGTAAAATAAAGCTTATTAAGGAATTCTTTACATTTTTTCAAAAAAATTTTATATATTAAAAAGCCATAATTTGAACTGCCGGTACTTGGGAACCAATATTTGTCCTTGAAAAAACTAGTAGAATTAATCTATCTTTGATAAACATTTTATAAAATATACATAAGTTTGGTAAATCTTGAACATTAAATTGCCAAATATCTTGTTCATAACATGAAAAGTTCTCTTTAACACAAAAGTAACGCAATTCCGGATCATAATTCAATACATCTTGTGCATGCTTCAATAAAATGTGATTTTCCCAAATAAAATTAATTATTTTGAAGTTACTTACAACAAATCCGTAAATAAGATCCAATAATAATGAAAAAGATTTGTATTTAATATATTTATAGCACATCTAAAATTGATAAATTTTGCCACTTTCCCATTAAAAAGAACTACAAGGATGGGCTTCAAATCAAAATGGTGGAAAATCAATAAAAATGGCGGTCACAATGAAAGCGTGCCACAATCTGCATAGCATTGGATTATTTTTAATAAATATTAAAGTTTACCTACTTTTTTATATAATGCAAAACCCATAATGTTTTAACTGAAATAATACTAATAACAGTATTTTCTGCTATATGAATATTTCAATATAAAAAAATCACATTAGCAAGTTAAAAAAATTTCCCGCGCTTTTAGTAACAAAAGCCATCTCTAACATTTCTCCGTGAGCAAGATAAAAGATTTAAATCTGAAATTGAATATTAAAGAATGGCCAATTGCAGTTCGAATTCGGAGAATTTTGAGGAGAAGCCTTGTGAATGTCAAAAGGAATCGGCTGACGAATATTTTACAACACCTGGTTAGTTAATTATTTCATAAAAATCGATTTTATTTTATGTTGCCAGATCGTAAAAACGTTGCCATCATGCAGCCACATAAATATAATAGGTCTTTTGAAAGTAAACAATAATCAAAATTATTAAAATGTATGACTACATTTTTACCATACAAAATGTATGGAATGAAGACTCTTATTAACTTATGAAATATTTAAGAATTTTAAATTATATGTAAGAATTAGATGTTTCTTAATGATAGTATGTCCAATTGAGGTAATTAAAATTATGAATTTCCTTTTTGACTTAGAACAAATATGCAACTTTCATCTAAAACATTTTTAAATTTATATTGTTTAAATTTCAGATTTTACCTCTTTTGTTGTGTGAAATTTGAAAACTGGTGTGGAACTATAATGTGTTCAAAGGATAAAAGAAAATGTCAAAAATTTATATCATTTTTTAAAGAAGATTCAGCTGCAGTATATGATGGTCTGCTTGGAATGGCCTTTGCTTACCCTAACCTGGTCGTTTTAGAGAATTATAAAATTATTATGAGACGTGATCACAGAACAATGATAGGGAAGGTGAAAATTTTATCAGGTGGAGGTGCAGGCTTAGAACCATGTGAAGTTGGTTATATTGGACAAGGAATGTTAACTGCTGCAGTAATAGGTGATGTATTTGTTGCACCATCAGGAAACAGCATTCTCGTGGCCTTAAGAGAATTAGCTTTGGATCATCAGGATGGAATATTAGTGTTGGTAAAAAATTATATTGGTGACGTTTTAAATTTTTGTTTGGCTCTTGAAAGAGCTTCAAGTGAAGGTATTACAGTGAAAATGCTAATAATTGGAGATGATGCAACAAATCTTAACCCAGGAAAAAATGGGAGAAGAGGTATGGCTGGTAGCATTTTAGTTTACAAAATAGCTGGTGCAATGGCAGAAGCAGGAAAAAGTTTGGATGACATTTTTAATACCTGCAGGGAATGGATTTTAACTAATTTAAATACAGTTAGTATTAGTTTGGCAACAGGTCAGTTAAAATGGGAAGATATTGACTTATTAGAAAAAGAAAATGAAGCAGTTATTGGAATGGGAGTGTATGGTCAACCTGGAAGAAAAGTAAATTACAGTGAATTAGAAGAACTTATTACTAAATTACTTGATTTACTATTTGATTCTTCTAAAAATACTAATTTTGCTTCAGATTCCTCACCCACAGTTATTCTTATTAATAATCTTGGAGCTTTATCAGGACTAGAAGAAAGTGTAATTTGCAAAAAAACAATTAGTGAAATATTATCTCATAATATAAAAATAGGCAGATTTTACACTGGCAAATTTATGCCAATTTTGGAAACTAAAGGTTTTTCAATAACTGTGTTAAAAATAAAATGTTCAGATACTTTGGAGTATTTAGATGCCCCAACATCAGCATTTAACTGGCCAAAACCATATCTAGCAAAAATAGAAGATATTTCTGCAGTTTTTTCTGAAATATCTGAAATGAGTCTACCAACTGTCTTGCCTGTCACTACCAAACCACAGTGTGAACATGATAAACTTGATCTTCTCAGGTATCATGATGTACCTTTTGGACCTTCATTGAATCAAAAAGAAGCATCAGCTTTAGCTCGGATAACTTCATTTGCTGCTGAAGCATTAATATCATGTGAGAAACAAATAAATATTATTGATTTAGAAGTTGGTGATGGTGATGCTGGTACGATGTTAAAAAATGGCGCCTCAGCTATTATTAAAGCATTGCAAGAAGATCACATAGATTTAACGAGACCTTTTAAATTTCTTCAAGATTTGGCAGACATTTGCGATAAAAATATAGGTGGAATGACCGGGGCCCTTTACAAAGTCTTTTTTAGATCAGGTTCTACTGCTTTTCAAAAGGCCCAAGAAATAACTTGCCAAACGTGGTGTGAGGCATTCAAAAAAGGTCTGAAATCGATCATGTGCTACGGAAGGGCAGAAGTGGGAGAGAGAACGCTTCTAGATGCTTTAGTTCCGGCTGCTGAAGCTTTGGAAGAAGCACTTTTAAAGCACGAACAGGATCTTGAACGGATTGCTTGGTGTGTTGCATGCAGTTGTGAATATTATGCAGACCAGACAAAAAAAATGTCGCCGACTTACCTTAGGGGCAGCAATGCAAAAAGCGTTTTGTCATATCCCGATGCTGGAGCGCATGCCGCTGCCGTATGGATAAGAGCAGTCTGTGAGGGCGTCAAGCTTAATTTTCCACCCATGTGAAATGCTAATAATGACGCCTTTTTTTTCTATTGGCAGCTTTTGATCAAGATCAACCTGCATCTTTCCCTGGAATTTTCTTGTGGAAATTCATAACCGAAAAAGAAGCTTCCGATATTGTGGATGATTATTTTTTAAAAAAAAATATCGTAGACTTTTTGGGTATGAATTTTTATTACTGAAAACTATAAAATTATAAAATTTCCGAAACCGATGGCTACTTTCCTTAATTTGTTCTCCCTTTTTTATAAAATAAATGATACTTAAATTTAACTTAAATTTATTATTTAACAGAAAACAAAATAGGAACAGATAACAAACTTCTTGAAAATCTGCTGCTCGAGTCAGTTATTTATTGCAGGTAAAATTCCAGATCATCTTATTTTAATTCGTACGGTCTGTCGCACTTTATTTAATTAAGTTAATTTAATATAAATTTCCGCAAAATTTTAAAATTTTACAAATACAATTTTCCTAAATGGAGAAAAAAATTTGAACTTCATAATTTTTTCAACATTTTTGTATAAAGTGAACCATAAATATGCCATTCACTTTCATATATTTGAAAGTCTATTAAATAATGTAATAAGAATATAAACTTTTTGATTTATAAAGGATCATTTACAGTCTAAAGTAAAATATTACTTAATAGTTCTTCGAAAAATGAATAAATCTTTTGTTCCAGATATAAACTAGCTATGAAAAATTAAATGGAAAGATAAATGAAACGGTTCTGTGTATGGTTATTGCTTAATATATTTACAAAATTTGATAATAAAAACCAAAAGAAATAGTATATGTTTCGTTTAGGTTCATGAGTTAAATTTTTATATTGCACTTTAAAAAAAACTTTCAACTGGTTTATAATAAAAATACAAGTAAATGTAGGTTCTAGGCAGTCTTACAATATGTTATGAATAGATATTCATACACGTTTTTTTATAAAGTTAGATATAAAAAAATTATTGGTTTTCAAGCCTTCACATGATTCTTATAACAATTTCAGAGAAAATTATGATAATGACATGCAAAAGTTATCTTCGTTACTTGGCTTAATGTATTATACTCATTTGTATTTCATCTCATCAAGATGGCGCACTCCAGATGAGACCTACAATTTCTTCAAGGAAAGCCTATTATGCCATTCACTGGAGGTATCATTTAATCTAATGATTTAGTATAAAATTAATTTTTATTTTATGTTAATTTATTTTTTTTCTTTTGCAGTCTCCTCCCACCTGTATGGAAATTTTCCAACCATACGAAGCAAAAGAAATCCTTTTATTCTTCATTGAAAATTATTTACGCAATTTACCACTAACTCGATTACTTTTTATGCCACATTATAAATTACGTTTACCTATTAAAAGAACCAAAAATGCCTCAAATTAAATGCTGAAAACGAAAAATTGATTTTCATTTCTAATTTCATAATAATATTTTATGATTTCATTCATAAAATATTTCTAAACAATGGAGAAAAAGATTATATATTTCAGGAATCTAAATTTAAGCATTTTTGATATTAAAGAACAGACTATTTAATTTTGATATATATATATATATATATATATACATAATATTCAAATATGTTATTTCACAAACATAAATGGTTATTGAGGTGTATTCGAAGAATGTAAGAAAAATTCATAAATAATGCTCAAAAATGTTTACAGCTGTTTTTTCTCGCGTAATAAACTGATTCTTTAAATTAATTTATTA